>CAJPEX010000688.1:0-86206 GCA_905338405.1 Notodromas monacha
ATCACGGCTGCGAACATCGTGTTCACTGGTCAAGTTTAGCCTCATCAGTGCGGCGAAAGTCGAGTTATGCTTTAGTGTTGAATATAGCCCAAAATACCGGGTTTATTTTTTTCGCATTACACTTTTTCGGCACAAAACTACGACTACTTTCCAATCGGCTGTTGTGGCTGAAAGGCGTGAGTCGCTAAGTTAGAATTTTTTTATCTTAACAAAATGTTGTTGATTGACCCCGCCAATAAAAAAAGAAGCATACTTAAAATTAATAATTAAAATATTTTACAAAAATAACCTTGAAAATTATGAGAGCCAAATTGCCCATGTTTGTCCTTATTGATGAATACACTTGAATTAAGAAAAAAAACAACCCGAAATGCTCAGTTATTTATCCATCTTGGTCATCGGATTTCTGAAAAATTGTTTCATCTTTCACGAATACTGTATCTTCATTTTGATTTAGAAATTTCCGTGTGCAATTAAATTGCTATTGAATGAATCTGCGTAAACAAAAACTTTCCAAACCCTGTCGTCAACAAATTAAATAAAAATTCAAGCACGTTTTAACGAAGATCGGAAAATTGGGATTCTTGAGGAATTATTCATTTGTAAGAGCTTGGAAATATCGTATCATGATCAAAAATTTATTTTAATGACCTTACTCACGATTTTCAATCAACTTAAACTCGTATGAAATCATATTGTTTAATTATCCCAATTTGACAGCTGCTGGAACAGAATGAGTATTCCTAGAATCATTTTTGAAAATTACTGTAACAAAGATGATCATATGATCATATTATTTTCAGGAAATGAGGGAATAATAAATCGAAAACCAGATAGTTGAGCACAAATCTGCCTCTTAATTCAAGTTTTAAAAATATTAATGATGTTCCTAAAATATTATCAAGATTTTAAAGCAATGCCTTTAAAAAAAAAGAGAGAAAGCCTCGAGAGTTTCGCAATATATTCATGATCATTCAGGAGTATTATATTTTTATATTCACCCTGAAATTAATTCCGCGTGCATATCCGCATAATTTTTCTGAAATGCAGCCGGAATATAGGGAGTAATTAACTAAATACTCGGTAATTTAGATACTCTTTCACTGAATTGCAATTTTTAAAATGTTCGGAGGTGTTCCTAAAACATTTTCAAGACTTTCAAGCAATGCTTTCGACGCAAAAAAAATAGTCATGGTCATGAATGATTATTATTTTTTTGAAGCATTCACGTTCAAATTAATGCCCTGTGAATATCCGCGTAATTTTCTCGAATTACTGCCGGTATAATATGAAAATATGCGCCGAGTTTCGAGATTGCAGGCCATTCCCGCGAAGAATGCGCTGATGACGACCATATTACCCTTCATTAGCAGGTAATTCCGAGAAGCCGGCTTCGTTATTCTGGCGCCCACCCAACTGAGATGCGGTAATGAAAATACCGGCGCAGAAGAAGAAGTCGATTAAGCGTATCACGGAGTGAATGAGGGAAACCAGGGGGGTTCTCGTCCCGAGTACTACTACTGCGAATCTTCAGGAAATGACTCGGGCTCTTGTAAGAAGAAATGCCATTCTTTTCTCTTCCGCTTGGGATTAGCCAGGAAATAAGGTGTTCTTGATGAGAGAGAGAGAGAAAATGCCGGAAGAAAAGGGTAGGGCACAGTCTTCTTTTGCAGCGCTGATTGAGCGACGGATGGGTGGGAAGGATGAAAGTTCCGTCATTTCTTCTTCTTCTTCTGATTCGTGATGATGATTGCGATCTGTCGAAAAAACTTTTGAATGGTTAAGTCGTCAATTGTATACAGACACGTTGGTGTTCTTACGAGGGATGCTTGATCGAAAAGTTTTGCAATTAATTGTCAATTTAATTTGGTTTCAGTGCGTGGGATTTTCTCTGTGGCGAGGCGCTTCAAATTTGAAAATTGAACGACAGCATCTGCATTTAACGTCATTGATTCAAAACATTTTCAAGTATATATATATATATATATATCGGAAGTTTTGCAATTACTGTAAAATTAATTTGGTTTCAGTGCGTGGGATTTTCTCTGTGGCGAGGAGCTTCAATTTTGAAAATGAACGACAGCATCTGCATTTATCATTGATTCAAGCATTTTCGAGTACAGTATATATATCGGAAGTTTTGCAATTACTGTGAAATTAATTTGGTTTCAGTGCGTGGGATTTCTGCATTAATTGAAGTGGAATCAACAAGACTCGAGGCTCTGCTCATTTTCTGAAGATTTTCTTGCATTTCAGCACTGAAGTTTTCAAGTTGTTCTCATGTCAGCATCTATATTTAACGTCATTGGTTTAAAAAATTTCAACTTTGTTGCAAGTTTTGCAATTATTGTAAAATGAATTTTGCGCGAGTGCGTGGGATTTCTTTGAACCGGATGCGGGATCAACAAGACTCGAGGCTCTGTTCATTATCTGAGGATTTTTCTTTTTCAATTTCAGCCCTGAATTTGTCAACTTCTTTCTGAAGTTTTAAAAAATTACAACAGCATCTACATTTAACGTCATTGATTCAAACATTTTCAAGTATATATATCGGAAGTTTTGCAATTACTGTAAAATTAATTTGGTTTCAGTGCGTGGGATTTCTGCATTGAAGTTGACAAATTCAGGGCTGAAATTGACAAAGAAAAATCATCAGATAATGAACAGAGCCTCGAGTCTTGTTGATTCCACGTCTTTCTGACTTTTAAAAAATTTCTGACAGCATCTATATTTAACGTCATTGATCCGCAAATGTTTTCAGAGATTCTAAGAGAAAAAAGGACGACTGTTGTTACAAATAAACAATGCATATCGATGAGTCCAGCACATGGTTGGGAATCTTGATTAGGAAAAGACAGAAATTTATTTAATGAATGAATGGTCGAAGAAATAGCAGAAATGACGAAACTCTCCAGCCTTTCTGATATTGTACCTGTAAAAATCACCTTTTGTAGATTTTATGTTCAATTTACAATCTTTCGATTGCATGATTTTGGTTTTGGCTGTTTGTAATCGGAGAAAAGATTCTGAGTCAAGTAATGTATATGTGGAATAGTTTCCAATCCTTTCTGGCTTTCAAGAATTTTCCGGAAGAAGGAAAAAGAGAAACATTATTTCAAAAGATTGTAATGAATGAATGTTCTGAATTCGAAGCAACGATTGTCAAGAATATTTGTGCTTTTTAGACTTTGATCGTCAAATTCTGGATATTTACAATCATTTGAAATTTTTCGCATTCCTGGGAATCCGTTAAATTTTTCAAAACATTTTCATCAGACAAATATCAAGTTTTACAATCCGACGATATTGTGTATTCCAATAAGTCATCCAGCAAAACGCTAAAGACAATAAAAATGATGAAACTTTTGAACCAACCCCTTTTATCTGTGTACTCACTGGTAGTTAATTGGCATTTGCTAATCCTTCCATTTGTTTCCACCATCTGCTGTCTTTTCCTCGACAGGTTCCTTAATGAAGAAGAAAAGTATCTGCGAATCGCAAGAGACTCATTTTCCCCCTTGGGATTTTTCTCGGGAAGTGCGGAAACCCACTCATGAATTCAACGGTTCTTCCATAAATATTATCATTCCATCACTTGAGGGATTCTCCATTTACAGATATTACAAGAAAATTTTTATTCGAGATTAAATCAGAGCCTATCGCATAAATATTGGCGTAATTTTTTTTCGAATTGCCGCCTTCTGCGCGACAAGGGAAAAATATGTTGTGAATTTTGCACTTCTTGATCATATGACTCTCTGTGGCAAATTTCCTGCGAAAATCATTCTTCATTGAAATTGAAAAGTTCCGCGACGTGTGTATGTGTGTGTGTGGGTGGAAAAAACTTGTTTATCACTGCTGGAAACAACTGAAATGCATCGAAACTCAGTTTTACTCAAAAGGCGCCTCACAAACGTGTAGGCGTTTGTGTTTGCGAAAGGTGTCGATCCTCGCACTTCTTCAAATTGGTTGGTTGTGAAAACATCTCGACACAAAAATAAAAATAAAAACCTGCGTGATCTTTTTTGGTCGCCTTTCAGATGGTTTTTTTGCTCGTCTTTGCTCTTGTCTGTGGTATTTGCCAAGGGAATGAAAATAAGAAAAGCGTGAAGAGTCGCGAGGGCGAATGTTTTTTCATTAGGTTTCCTTCTTATCCAGAAACTTTGCAAATTTCTTGACCTTTTTTATCGACAAAAACTTCTGAAGACGCCGGCTTTGGTATTTATGGGTCTTTGCGTAACGAACGGAAAATAAAACGCTTTCTTGTTACGCAAGAAGTTCATTTATCAAAACATGATTATTCTCGAGAGCCCATGGAAAAAAAAATGGCATCGGAATCGTTAATTTAATTTCAAACGAATTTAAATATAAGGGTTGGGTAATTCGCAAATTTTCTTTCACTGCCTTTTTCGGTGAATGATCAGTTTTTACATCATGTATTTTCTCGAAAAAAAAACTGAGTGAGGCAAAGCGGCCTAATTTCTCAAATTTAGGTTTTTTATATTGCACAAAAATCGTTATTAGAAGATTTGTTTACACGTGGATTTTTCAAAATCATTCAGATATGTTCTGCAAATATTTGAATGCAAGGACCCGCTGAAAAGTTGAAAATAACATCGCTGAAATTTTGCCACTCGCAGATGCCAGTCATAAAAATTATAGAGATGACTGTGACAGAATTTTGTTTCCTTATTGTAAGTTTGAAAAGGATTTTCCGCGCTTTTTAGAGAAATGTCTCTTATTTTTATTTCTTTGAGTGATTCTCATTCAACACAAATATTATTTTTCATTTATTTATTCTGCAACTTCACTAGTTAAATTTGAGACCAATCCAAAAATAGATTGTTATAAACTTTTACTGTAATGGAATGCGTTCGTTATTTCAGTACTGTACACTTCAATGTGGTTCTTGGATTTTTTTTCCTTAGCTTTATTTTTTTTAATTCAAGCCCCGAAATGTTTTTTTTCCTGTTCAAACAGACATCCTTTAAAATTGTTGCCAAACAGAAAAAAATACAGTATGACAACTTACTTCACACACAACAGCAAAAACGTTACTCTATATTGTATTGTTCTTTAGGGACCAGAAAATGGAATTTTAGAGTGTCCATTCTTGAAGACATTGTCAGGGGCCCCTAAGACCTCACAGACAAAGATTGTTTATAGTGAAATAAACTGTTGAACACAATCGGCCATTTGCAGCCTGATGGTTTCAAACTCCTTTACGTATCTGTATGTTCAAGTCCACAAATTGTTTCAGCCAAAAGATGTCACACACAAAAATTAGGTCTTTTCTCTCTGGAGTTCAGAGCAGGATTGATGGATTTTTTTGGTAATTCTGAAGAGGTCCAGGTTCTCCTCAGTGGAAAGCTTCTCCAAGGTTTTCACTGGCATGTGACAAATTTTCTGTGTGTATAATTCTCAATAATTCCTTTGATCAAGAGATGATTCACTTGATGGAATGATTTTTTGAAGATGAATATCTGCAGGGGGTTGATGGTGTTTGGAATTCTTCACAATCATGTTTTTATTTATGTTAGTATTTTCTCAAATTTGTTTTCTTGTACAATGTGGCGTTTTGTATGCTGCGTTGTACCTTGTGCTGCAGGTGACATCTAGTTTACCCACAACAGACATCAAGTGAGATATGATATCTGTAAAAGCTAATATACGGGCGACATCTATGTGCCTTCCGAGGGAATCCAGAGGAAAAGAGGACCTGATGAGGGCGGATGCTGAACACAGGGCTCTTTTTCTAGTAGACAAATACCTAGCCTTTGTTTGCCAGCAGTTTTCGTGACATTTTCTTCACCTCAGAGCCACACATCCTATAATGCTTGGAACTCTGAGTGAGCCGCAGGTAAACTTACAAGGCTTCTAATTTATATATTTTTTCCGTGCCTCTCGTCCCACACTCGCAATTACCCAGTGTCTACGCTATTTACCTTTATTGTATATATATCATGTGTGTGTGTGTGTGTGTGTGTGTATATATAGTATATATAATGTATAAATATATTTATTTTCGCGCTGCTCGAGTCCCAAGACAGGTTCAGTGGCTGGGTTGCTGGTGGCGCCGCGTGGGATTGCCAAGGCAGCAGCCAGAAGGGAGGGTTTGGGTTTGGGAGGGGTTCCCGGGGGGGTCGGGAAAATTCAATGGGTTTTGACGTCACCAGATATGGAGGAGGCTGTGAGGGGGTTTCTTTGCTGCGACCGAGGGCGATTCTGCTTTTACATCTGAGGAGTTATAGTTCTCTTGCACTCACTTTACTTGTGTGTTTCTGGGGACACCGACTCCGAGTTTGTCAGTCGATCTTGGCTTCATCATCATTATAGGCTTTTGTTTCGCTCGAATGTCTTTGTTTTATTTGACTGAGACGTTCTCGATTGTATGAATGAAGGAAAAGGGGTTTATTTAATTTTTTTGTTCAAAATGGAATCGGTTCAGAAATTTGTAATTTGGTACTACGCACAGGTTGTATGACGAATCGGGGTTTCTGCTTTTGTGGGTTTGTGCATGTTTCTGTTGAATTGTTTTTTGTTTGTTTTTTGTTTTTGGCTTGTTGCTCATCTTTGCAGTCTATACTTATACTTTGGCGTGCATTTGTTGGGCTTCCTTCCAGCGTTCTATCTTTTATTATTCTTCGAAAGAAGCCGATTTCTTTGCTTCGATGTTTTTTTTTTGAAGATTATTTTGATTATATATTTTTCAGTGTATAGCCTTCATTAATGAGTTTTCTTTTATTGAAGACATGTATAATTTTTTCTGAAATTGTTGACTATTTTCCCGGCGACTTCGTTCAAGCATTTTGCTTAACCGGGGTGAAATTGAATGCAAGAGAGTTTTATTTCAAATCTGAAAGGAAATGTGGTGTGCCTTTAGGTGCTAAACGATTTTGTTGGTTTTTGTGAGTTAAATACTTTATTTGGAATTATCTGAAAAAATGTTGAAGCTGCATTTCAATGAAAGGCTGCTCTTCGCAATATGCTGGGTTTTCAAATTTCGATTGGACATTAAATTGCTCAGCAAAAAATGTTTCAAGTTTCATGGGCATACTTCATGAGCTAAGAGATGATTGCTTTGATATTCTATTTTCGATCCTACATTGATTTTGAGAATTCTGGCGTGGAAACTTGGAAATGAGAAAAAATTCCATTTGAAGGAACTTTATTCTCTGAATTCTTTCAGCTATGTTGCAGTAATTCAAGTCTGCTCAAAACTTTCCAAAATATTTTTCGCACGTATCGAATTCTTCCTAGAGTTTTTGGATAATTTTTCCACCAGAAGCAAATTCTATGGCGTTCCCGGATTTTTACAATTTTTCTATTCATTAACTTCGGCTTGTTCATCAAGTGATCGAAAGACAAAATATTATTTGCTTATCTTGTAATTGAGATTTCATCCAATCTTTTCAATTAAACTTGAACCGCGCAATTTTTTTTTTCACATTTTCAACCAGGGTCAGTTGTTTTCATTGAAACGAAAAGAACTTTTCTGATGCAGGATGTTGAGATGAGTACAGGAAATGTACTTTTTTCTGCAAATGGGGAAAAAACCCAGAAAACCGGAAGTTTTAAAGGAGGTTTTATTTTCCAGAAAATTGACTTTTTCTGAAAGTTGCTTTTGAATTTTTCGAATTCTCTGCTCTGTGAGTTTTGGGAAAGTCGCATCGCTTTAATTTCGTATGCGTTTAAATTATTATATAATCCATAGGAGTAAAATTAGCATTATTCCTCAAACAGAATGGACGATGAAATTTAACTTATTCAGCTTAATTTTTTTGAAGGTGAACGAACTACGAGTTATCAGTTGATTTATTCATCAGTTGAAAATTAAGCATATTGCGGAAATACTTTACTACAGTACTTTAAAATCATCCTTTAAAATCAACGTCAAACCTGACTAAAGTACTTTAAAATCCATTATCTCCTTTTTGCTGCATCTATTGGCTGAAACCACTTTTTTTTTAACCGGAAGTGGTATTCGTGGTTTCCAGATACCAACTGTGAAAAGCTAAAGCACGATTCCACCGGATGTAAAACATAATGCATCGATTTGTTTTCTTTTTCGAATTATAAACGTACATATTCGAAGAAACATATTCTGGGTTTTATTTTGCATGTATGCATGAAACCACTTCAAAAGGCTCTCCACACCGGAAGTCATGTTTCAGGTTTTCTAAAGTAGCTAGAAAATAAAGTGCCAAATGAACTTCCGCAGCGCGATTGCTTTCAACCATCGAATGCAATGCAAAATGCATTAGCTTTTTTGCAATCTTGAGTGCATCCTGCGGAAAATGTTCATTTCTTCTTTTGTGTCGTTGATTTTATCACTTTGACGTGTTATTTTCCACCGGAAGTGATTTTCATGATTTTCATAGTTTCTAGAAACTACCTGCAACAACTACCGGTCGGATGAGTGCCCAACAATAAATTGCTCTTTGTCACTGGATGCAATCCGCAGTGTTTTTTGCGATTTGTTTTTCCTCGGGGTTATGCTGAGAAAAATTATACCTCTTCTGTTTTTGCACTTAGATGGAAGCATCTAGATTTTTTTTTCATATCTGGAAGTGATCTTGAGAGTTCTGCAAAGCACTGGAAGATTAAATTACTGTACCTCTTGAATTTGCAGAAAGCTTAGCTTTTAGTTCCTGAGTGCAATTTTTCTAGCTACATGAGTAACATTTGAAAACATGTTTATCTTTCATGAATTGCATGATTGTATTGACTCACTTCAATAATTTTCTTTGTATCCGAAATAAATTACACTATCTTCAAATGAACTTCTCGGAAGCTTATTTCAATGCCTGATTTCATTTGAAACTACAGTATTTTATAGCAATTTTTGAAAATTCGAGATATTTCGGGGAGTATATCTACATTGAAGATCCCATTGCAGCTTTTTAAAAACAGATTAAATACATTTGTGAGATGTTACTAATTTGCACCATTCTGTTTCTTCTTCGCAGAAGTATTTAAAAATTTTTTATTCATTTTGTATGCTCGAAATTCTCAAGATTTTCTCATCTGATGCTTCCTTGATCCCATTGTCAGTTTTTCAACGCATTGCATTAATTTTTAAATTTTCGGAAGCATGTTTTTGTTGCAATTGGAAATTAGCTGGCATTAACTTCAACATTTTTTTTTTCAAAACGCAAGGAAGAAATTACAGCTCACTGAAATTACAGCTACGGAGAAAAAGAATAAATGAAAAAATGTTCGAGTAGAAAAGAGCTTGAAGAGGTTTTTCGAAAGAAAAAAAAACCGGGATGCTTTTTTTTTTTTTCTTCAACCAATGCCATTTGGGAATACGTGTACATGTAGTGCATTCTACAGCTCGTAGTGCTTCTCTTATGAGTTCTCGAGGAAGAAAATGCCCTGTCTCATCAATAGTAACGATTGTGAAGAGGAAAAAGATTACCAAGAATAGTGTTCTCGAAGTCAGAAGGCAGATGGTGCGCATTTTTCATCGAGGGATCCCCGAGGATCATCTTCGGGAACGAAGTTACTGTGGGGAAAGGAGCACGGATCCCCCGACTGGGAGCAGGTATCATCACCCATGAGTGTATATAGTGTGTCTCGTCTTGGCCCAGGTTGCCTCTGGATTCATTGGGATCCCGAAAGATCCTCGAATCATTTTTTTCGTTAGACATTATTATGTTCTCATCCTCTCATTTCCGGATGAGCCAGATTTAAAGATAATTGATACGAATTTTGGACATGAGAGCGTGTGATTAAAACTTATCTATATAGAAGTTTTTTTGCATTTAGAATTTGCTTGTCAAATCCTGCGTATCAAAAACTCGAGGTCATGGGTTTTTTCTTGAAACAGTTTCAATAAATCCAAAGTTGAGAAAAATGGACATTAATTTGCGCAAAATCCCTGAGAAAATACAGCTTTGCTTCCAATTTTAAATTATTTTTTCTGTTTTCATGCGCTCAATGCACCACAACTTATTTCAAGTACTGTGATTCAAAAATTTGTTTCACAACGTCCCAAATTTTGACAGATACAATCTGAAAAGTATGGAATTGGTAATCTTTGAATGATGACGTGAAATGAATACCGTTCCCTTTGGTATTTTATTTCACGAATCTGTGAAGTTGTTGCATTTCTCTTTGAATTAAAAATCCGTTGAAAAAATGGGGGTCCTATTTTCATCATGTCATTAAATCCTAACAAACTCCGGAAATTTCAAAATTTATTAAGTTAAAGATATATACTTCCAGGGACTGCGTACTTGGAAAATAATTTCTGCAATTTAAAATTATTCTCTAGACTTCTCATGTTATTCTTGCGTGATTATCATAAGAACTCTTTGAAGTCACATTTTTACTTTTCCTAAAATCATGATTTTCAAAGGAGCTTCAGGAGATCTTTTAAGCAGCCCCTTTTGAGATGCCTAGAACATTTATTTTCTATTTTTAAGTTAAAATATTCTCATACTTTTTGCAAATGCCACGAACCATTTTCCTCTTACTCATGATGTAATGCTCTTATTTTATTTTACAAAAAGTGGCACAGAAGCGTCTTTTTTTTTTGGAAATAAATATTTTCTTCTGAAATGCACTCTGGCTGCACTTCAGAAAAGCTTATGCCATGTTTTTGCGACCTTTTCTCCAGGAAGTTTCCAAAAATGTGAAGACAAGACCCCATTTGAGGTCAAGCTTGTTGCGAGGGTGTTAAGTTCAGGTCAATTCGCATGCTTCGGATTGAATGAGGTTTGGATGCAACGAATAATTTAAAAGAGGTTTGACACCTTTTTTCGGGACAGAAAATAATAATGCCGAAGATGGGTTGAACGGATATCTGCCAATGCTTTGCAAATTTGATTCAAGCATCGACTCTTTTTTAAATTATTGGGACGAATTTCGCCTTTGCCAGCATGGACATTGAAAAAAAAGTATTCAAATATGGGTGAGGTCATTTTGTTCGCCTATTTCAATTTTATCTGCCTTGATATTGAGAAATGTCTAGTTCAGAGTAAAGCGAAATTCATGAATAATTTTACAACTCTCGCGCATTGAAATTTTTACTGCGGTCAATAAACTTCGGATAAATTTCACGGATTAGGTCTTGAGAAGTTTTTACTCTAACGTCTAACCGGTTTTCAGAATTTTTTTTCAGTTTATGAATTATTTCGATTCGTGAATGATCCTGTTTGAATGCAGTGAGTTAAATAAATTCTTCGAATAAAAGATGAACGATGTGACTTCGTTCTTTCGATAAATTGATTTCACGTGAAATTCACGTAATACGAGAGAATTTTTTTTCTCTTTCTTCTCGCCGAAAAATTTTCTTTCGGGCGAATGGGATGCAAACAACATATATAGAAACGGAAATGTACATTTTGCCTCAGGTCTGAGAAAATTGTCTAGAAAAGGTCACGCCCTCTGTAGAATATCGTTTCGGCTGCTTTTTGTTCATCTCTAATGCTTCTGTTCCTTTTTCTATTTTCCCTTAAGGTCAAAGGTAATTTCACGACGAATGTTTTTTTTGTTGCTTAATTCTTCTCGATTAATGTATCCTTGCTTTTTTCTCTCGTGGACTGAACGTGTCTTGGGTCACAAATTTTCCTACTGTATTCGCAATTTTTGTGGGTTACGATTTGAATTTTCCTTGGGAACTCTGACAGTTTAGAGATGACTTGATGTGTGAGAACTTTGTTTTCTGACAAAAGTAAAGAAGAAGAAAAGCTTATGCAGTAATAGCTTTTTTCTAGAGAATAATAAACGTCAATTCACATTGAAATTATAATCTTTCTGGATTCGAGTCTCCAGATCCTGATTTGAGCTGGAATCCGAAAAAAATGATCTTTAAAAGGCTTGCTTAATTTTGATTTCATCGCTGGTTTCATTTTTGTTTTTTTTTTTTTCGTAGAGACATCATTGGGAAGTTTGATGACCGAAAATTGATTTTATTGAAGGCATCCCTTGGGCTTCTTTTCGGATGAGTCTTCTTCGAGGATAAGAAGCTTAAGTTCTATATGAGAAGTAATTTCAAGTATTCATTCCTTACAGTCACGACGAAGAAGAAAGCAAAGATTGAAGTAGATTCTATCGACGGATTTCAAACATAGAATTCCATTTTCCGAGACATAAGTTGGAAATAGAATCTGAGGGCTTACTCAATATCCTATGAATGTTTTTTTTTCAATTTTTAGAAGCCGGAAATTCTTACGAAAAATACAGTACTGTAAATACAATGAAGTACACCATCGTTTATATCTCAAGATATGATATACACTTATACAGCATTTGAATGAAAGTCACGTTAATCATTTTCTCCTCGACTGAGGAAATTTAGTCAATTTCAAATGAAACTAGAACTTTTTTGGGGAGTTCAAACGTAATCTTCACATTTATTTTATTTAATCACGGAGGTTGACTTTCACAAAAAAAAATTCGAGTGCCTTTACCAAACCTTTTTCAGCTAGATCACGTTGATTAAGTTGAAGCGAGACCTGGACAAAGTCAAAAGAAATTCATCAATCATGGACTTCAGTCATGCAATTGGCTCGAGCTAGATGTCTCTTCCTAACATCGCATTTTGTTTTATTTTCATAATTGGTTTTTTCACAATTTATTGAATCAGTCACTGTCTGTGTTTATTCTGGTTTTAGAAGTGACTCGTGTAAAGTATTGTACTGCAGTTTAATTATTGTTTTTTTTGCATGAAGCACAGCAGGTAGAGTAACTTGGGTCGGATAGATTTTATCTCCAGCATGATACAGTACAATGTACTGTACCAGTAAAACTCATGGGGAACTTCTGTGGGAAGAAGATGAGTCTCTCTAACAGATGAGAGTGTCCATGAATATTCCGATGGGTTCCCCGGGAGAAAATTCATCACCCAATGTTGGGGGAGATATGATGCATTGACGGGTTCGTCTCCGGGTTCGGATCATTCATGCGGGTCTCGCCAAGAATCCCAGAGGCACTTTACATGCCAACTGGCACGACCACTGTTTCTTGAATGGAGAGGGGGTATCATCACAGACCAGCGGAACAATGAAAGGATATGGGGGTTCCATTTTTGGGTTCTTTTCGACGTGATCGTGTTGAGCATTTTTTTCTTTTTTCATGAGAATCGGATGAGGGAATGTTTCAAAAGTTGGTTTTAGTTTTTTTGTGGAAGCTTCGGGATTTTTCTGGGGGCAAATAATAAGTTTTGGCGCATTTTTTTAGCAGCCTAAATCGAAATTTTCGTCTACAAATTCAATCGAGATTCTTGGGCAAGCGGGAAAATGCCTAATTTTCATGGTACAGTATTTCCATTCTCGTGAATTTGTTTATGAGAATAGGATCAAATATTTAAAAAATGTCATTTATTTTCCGAATACCCGGGATTCTGTTTCCAACATAAAAATCCCAGGAAAAAGAGGGATGTTATTTGGAAGACGGGTGTGGGTTGGTGTTTAATTCGATGAATAATTTGATTATGATTCGTGTTCACTCGATTAATTTACATTTCCTCTTTCTTGTCGTTTCCCAGAATGTCCTCCAGCAGAGGATGGGTTTGACAGGTTTGCGTGTCCATCACCGGACCGTTTGAGTCGATACAAGTGCATAGACGCTCACGCGTTGTGCGACGGCTTCATAGACTGTCCTCATGCGGAAGACGAGGATCGGATGGCGTGTATGTTTTATAAAACTGTGAGTATATATATATATATTTGTTTCTCATTTAGTCCCATTTCCATTTTAGACGGACCCATATCCCTGTGCATTTGTCAGAAGAGCATTTATTCTATAAAAACTCCATGTTCTCGTAAATACAGAAGTATCCCTTCAAACATTATTTTTTTTCAATCGACCATTTATAAATTCTAGAGTAAGGTCAGATGGATTTTAATGTCCGCAGTGGGAGGAACGACCAGTAGGATCCTACAGGGGTCTGGGGGGGAATAAGAAGGACGTGGTGTAATGTGTGTCTGTGGCCTTTTGCACCTTGAATTAATTTGCCTACTTGAAAACGCATCAATTAACATTAAGTTGTCAGGATCTCCGAGCGGTCTAAGGCGCTGCATTCAGGTCACAGTCTGGTTCTGCAGGCGTGGGTTCGAATCCCACTTCTGCAATTGTTTTTTCATTTTTTTTCATTTTTTTGTCCGCACTGCGGACGCTCTACTACTTGATTAGAATATCGTAATTCCTGCAATCTCAAATTTTCTGTGAAAGAAATATTTGCATTGAATTTTTGAAGGTTTTTCAATTATGCTCAAGTTGGGTTTTCTCATGCTGTCCCACTTGGTATATATATTTTTATATGGCCCTTCCACACATGATCAAAACTAAAATTCCTTATACTGCGATTATGCAGGGAGATTAGTTTGTTGTAACAAATGTGTATACCATTGTCCATATGGAGAAACTGCGAAGACCGAGAAGAAAATTCGTTGTAACAAATAAATTCGCTATGTCGAGATTCATTGTAAAGGAATTTTACTGTTTATTTGTGAGGGACATTTGTGAGATGGGGTTCATTGACAATTTTTATTTTTACACTTCAGTATGCTTGTATTGAGTCACAGCATATTTAGGGATCCTTTGGGGATCCCTGGAGCACCTTTGAAGTACAACGGAGAGCCTCTGAAAATGATTTTCCCTAAAGTTTCATGACTTGACAGAATTGTTTTTTCTTCGTTTTTTTTTTTTTTGCAGACGAAGGCGCATCTCGACGTTTTGGCGGACGCGTTGCTGCGATGGGCTCGAGGCCGCTAGAAATCTTGCTGAAACCTGAGTATCAAAACCCAAGGATTGTATCGTAGACGAAGAAGGCAAAATTGACGGAAGAAAAAAAACAAATTTTCGAAGTCTGGAACTTTGAAAGAAATGGAAGACAAGGAACAGCCGGCGAAAGTCCCTGGAGAAAGCGAAGAAAAAAAAACAATTGTTTAGCCGCCGACACAACGGAAAAGGAAAAAATAATTGAAAGGCAAAAAGTCGAACAAAATGTATCCCCCCCCCCCCCCGATGATTGAGCAATTTTTGAGTGCGGGCCACTCAAAAACAGTGTGTGTTTTCTGAGGAAAAGAAGAGGCGAAGGGCAATTTTTCCTGGCAACAAAAAAATCCTTTAAAATATATATCTATATATATATTAAAAAAGAAGAAAAAAAACTTTCTCAGCTTACAGCTTGGGTCTGTCTTGCTTGATTGTTTTCGTGTGTACGTTTGTTGTAAAACGAAAGCAATGATCTCAGTTCTGGTTTAGCACCCAATCTCGGACATCAGTATTGTATTTTCTCGGGAAAGTTTTTTGGGCATTATTTTATTGCTGAAAGAGACGGCACTTGTTATTTTATTACCCCGTTTTATCCCCCATGATGTGTGTATGTGTGTGTGTTTGTGGTGTTCTTTTTGCGCTTCCCCCTCTGTTTGAGTGTACATTTGGGATGATGCCTGAGGCAAAGGTGTTGAGATGTTTCTGTCTCAACCTGACTTAACAGTTTACCATATTGGAACACCACCAGGGTGCATCAAACTCCGGAATTTTACTCAAGAAAAAAAAAAGTCTCATACAGACTGCATACAAAACTTCCAGTCAAACGAGCCATTCCCATATTCGACATTCGTCCCAAAAGGTTGCATATGGGTTTTTAATTGAACATTAATTTGTGTTTTCTGGTGTAGAGCCCCGAATCAGTTATTTACTCGGAACATTTTCGGAAAATTGATGAACACTGATGGGAGCTTCAGCTTTGACCAATTCCTCAGAGTGTGGTTGGGAAAAATTGATCTGATGTAAGCCAAGTGTACATATTGCATAGCTATGTTTGGTGTACCTTGTGGGGTGTCCGGTATGACAGATGTTCATCTTGCCTCGTGGGTGGGTGTTACCGCAGTATTGCGGAACAGGAAGCTGTACCAGGAAATAGGCGTGCAGCTGAAAGCGGAAATGAGGTTGTTAACTTGAAGTTACCGAGTTTATTTCGCTCTTATACTTTCACCCAGTGGTTGATTCAAGTGGATCTGCATAATTTCCCGTTGACATATCATTCATGTGCGACTGCGATCCTTGCATTCCGAAGCGATCCTCGTATGTCAATTGGACACGATTCGAATTGAAAGTTCCAAGGGTGGGCAGGGAGATTGCGAGAAAAGGTCCATTTAGTAAGTGGCAACCTTTTCTGAAAGTGTGTGGATTGAAAGTGGAAGTGACTCCTTCGCTTGCATGCATCTATGTGTTTGTTCTTGAAACTTGAAGCATTTTCTTGTTGCATAATCCAGCTAAATATTTCATAAGTGTATATCATTCAAACTACTGGAAAGGTTTTCGAGAGGTCATGGGCATGAAGTCAGCTGCGTATCATTGTGAAATTTTGACAGGACATTCCATCACTTCGTTCGATACTCAGGATCTCTTGCTCCCAGTCGACCAATATGTTGATGTAGATCTTCATTCTTCAACCGAGTACTTGAATTATTCCTGACCCACTTGAATAATATGTATTATTCTTCAAGAGACCCCTCTTCCTATTTTTTTTTTTCGGGCGAGTAAGGAGCCTTTCGAGCTGAAAATCAAATGGCTGGAGACTTATTTACGAAAGAGTCCTTTGAAAGAAATGGGTTTGCTCTTTTTATTCCATTCTAAAAAGTAATCGCCAATGAAAATAGCAGTGCATGTCCTCCAGTGATAAATTTTGAGGGCCAAGTCCACTTTTTACGCATCAGGTATCACGTTAATTCACAATTCATTGCGTTTGAAGCTTTTCTTGCTTGTAAATAGGGTTTATTGTCTGACAAAAATTGTGCTTATAGGAAGTAGAAAGAAGGATCAAGCTTTGCGTTCTGAATGTGTGAGCGTAGAAGGGTGATTATTTAATCTTCCTGAGCGGTCTCGGATTACCAGTTGTGGCTGTTCAAGTTTTTGTGAACTTTGACGAATTTGATCTTGCGGAATGTGAGCTTGATGAGGGTTTGATTTGAAGTTTTGTTTGTTAAAAATAATGTGGATTGTGAGGGAATTTGGAATTGAGCGAGTGAGTCTACACAAAAGAGAAGGTGCTAAGGTAAATTCACAAAGACGAGGAAAGATCTTGACTCAAAACAAAGCCCAAATGCTTTCATGAATACGAACGAGTGCTGTCCTGACGCTCCTTGCCGGATTATCGGGCTTTCATCGGAACACTTTTTTGTCTTTCAAAGCAAAAGAATCTCTTGTTGTCTGAGCGCTTTCATAACTAGCGTGAGCTTTCGATTTCATTTCCTAGACGAAATTCTGTGTAGGAAATCACGTTAGGCGTGCATGTTACATTTTGTAGGGTTTGTGAAGACGGGGCTTTGCGGAGGTTCTTAGCATAATGGTACGCAAAAAATTAGCAGATCTTCCTTTTGTTTGAGTTTATTGCTCCCAGAGACTTTTCTATTTAGCACCAGCCCTGATTGCCAACTGAGCCCTGATGGCGTCGGGTTGGTGCTCATTTTCGTTTCTGCTTTCGGTAGATTTTGAACCTTTATTTGCAGTGCTCACTACTACTGACTGGTACTGATTTAGTCACCAAAACTGAACATGTTCAAGCATTTAATTCTGCAATACAGTGCCCCGCTTCTCATGGTTCGCTGTGCAAGTTGGATGGGTGATTTGAACGAGCATATGTGTACTATACGTGCGTACTTCCTCGCGCTCTCTGGTCCCAACGTTTGTTATTGATTTTTGTCCGTTGAAAACCAGCGTTTCTGCAATTGATGAGTGGAAAATCAAAACTAGTATTCTCAGCAAATATCCTAATTGTAGGTTAATTTCTTTGTGGTGTACCTTCGATTTCATTTAATGCATTTCCACATGCGTCTGGAAGAAGCTTGTGTGGTTCAGTTCGCCTACTCATCTTGTATAGATGATGAAAACCTGGTTCCCCATGATTCAAATAGTTCATGAAGGTTGTTGTACTGTACGAGAATTCCTTCTGGAAATTTTTTGCGTCAAGTGTTTCTGAGATACAGTACTTATATTGGGATTTGTTTTGTTTTTCCTGTCTGTGGATGATCGAACCTTACCATAGAACTGCGAACGATGTGTACGTGTTAATCTCGGGGCTTTGACCGTCTTCTTTGCGGTAATCCGGGGATTTTGGTGTTCAAGGGATTTGCGGATTAAACAGTTAATAATTCAGATGAGTGCTTTTAGCAAAGTATTTGTAATGCTTACTAAGTGTCTGCATGGAATTTAACGTTTATCCTAGTGTTAGTCACGTTTGTTGTATTTTTAAGTTGGACTTGAAAATGACACTCGCCTGATTCGTCTTCTCAAACGTTTTTCTTCAACCAAATCTTTATGCATTGGTGGATTTGCGAGGGATGAAGAATTGTTGAAATTAGTATGCTTGTAACACGGAATAATTTTGTCCGTTTTTTTTATCGAAACGTAAAACAAAGGAACCATTCCGGGTTATTGTTTCCTGAACCCTTATTTTTTCCGCCCATCTTAAGTAGCCCAATTTTTCCGCGCAGGAGAAAGATTTTTAAATTGCTGGAAGGTTTCGCTTGGGGATGACAATCAAGATTCTTCCTCGAGACTGGAAGATAGTAAAAAAAAAAAAGGAAATCTATTTCTCCGGTGATTTGCAAAGGAAAAATTTCAGCGCGGGGAATTTTTTGTTTCCAGTGTAACAAAGGATGTGCTTTTATGAGCGTGAACGTTGGTTTCGCATTCGGTGGAGAAGAAAAAAGTTACCCTTCCATTCAGTGCGTTTTGGCTATGGCTGCTCTTCTCGGTGACTGGGAGTCCCTTTTCCTGGAAGGAACAACTCCTTCCTTGTCCCTTAATGTGAGAAAATATCACTTTTTTCTTCTTCTTTCCATATTCATCCAGAGTTGAGAGAGGAAGAAGGAAAGAGAGAGAAGATTTTAATTTCTATCTCGTGAGCTGGAAATTCGAGATCTCATGGCTGGGACTCAGTTTTAACAAATGATGATTCTGGATCGGGATTTTCTGAGATTTGAATCGAGGAAGGAGATGTGTTTTTTCTTTGAAAAGAGGTTGTTGGTTTTCGCGAGAAGAAGCGACAAATTATAGCCTTGCGTTTCGTGTTACCGAGTGTGAAATTTATTTTTCGTATATCTTATCTCCCGATTGTCCCTGGGATGAGGTTGAGCGAGAAAGAAGATGAAATTTCGTGTAGAAAATGCTGATCCGGCGAACGAGAAGCATTAGGCGATGCAAAACAGGTCCTTGCGAACTTGTTCTGGAGAATAAGCCCGCGACATTTTACCCGGAATGGGAATGGGATCGAGATTTTATGTATGTATTGTATTGGATGGAATGGCTTTGTCAAAGTTGCCTGGAGTAAAATGGACAGATGCAAACGAATTTGCAGGAAACTTTCTCATTTCATTGCGGTATGTCCCATTTTTTTGACAGTGTAGCAGTTTATTTTCTTTTTTGTTTTATGGTGCACGTGTAATTATTTGATTTTTTCCTTTTCTCCTCAGGTTGACATCTTAATTACAATCTGCGAAATCCGAAAAGACAATGAATACTTTGAAGCTACCGTTTTGGTGTGCTAAATTTCTTGTTGCTCAAAATTTTTTCCTTTTTAAAAGCAAATTCAACAGGTATACTTGCTGGAGTGGTTATGAAAATGTTTTTCCAGCTTGTTGAGTAAACAAGAACTCTGGGCCAAGGGGGAAACCAGTGAAGGTTTTCTCTTGCATGAAGTAGTTCAGCATCATTCTCTCATTTCACATTCCACATTTTTGGTGAGTTATTAATATTATCCCATTATCTTTTTAGTATTGTTAATCCAATGTGTGCAAAAATAGATTAAGCAATTAATCTCTATCACAATGGAGAGTCCACTTGTAATTACAAAAGTTATCTTGAGAAACAAAGAAGTTCAACAGAAGTAAAGATAAAGCATATAGAAAATGCTCGCAAGTCACAACCCCATAACTTGTTGGCATCTACTGCAGTTTCTTCAGTACCATGTGCCCACTTCAGTTTGAACGTGGAGCCAAAATTCAAAAAATTTAATTTAAAACTTTTTTAAAAGTTTTTAACTTCTTCACACCATGAACAGACATATATCTTGACGTAGTTAAACCTAACCGCTAAAAACTTAATTTACCTTAAGTTTTCACATCTCTGATGTGGAGTTTGTTGGAGACTCAAATACAATATTGATATAATAAATAAATTAACCAATTTTGGACACAGCAAGAAGAAATTAATAGAGTGGAAAAACCACCCAAGTAGAAAAACCCGCCAGAGACATCCGCGTTAACGAACTTTTACCCCCTCCTAAAAAATCAAAAACTGGCGCCAATAAGACGTCTTCAACTTGACTTTGTTGAGCCAATCAAACACCTTGGCGCCAACCCCCGTCCTTGATCCACATCCTGGATCAAGGAGAAATCTAGAACAAATCAAATAATTAATAAAAGCCCAATTTCAACAATATATTACCACCAGTTGTCCAAAGTCATTGCTTGGAGCATCTTCCCGCGTACTGAGAGTTTTGCTGAGAGGAAAATTCAACTTAAAACTTCTATAAATTTCTTGTGTGTTTTTTGGGACTTGTACAAAATCTGAAATATATTCATCACTTTTCTTTTGGAATCTGACCAGAGATTCCCTGCCTTGTCCCGGGCGGATTCCGCATTTTTATTCCTCTTCAACCAAACCAAATTTCTTTCTAAATATTCTTCCTTCACTTTGTGTTGAGTTATTTTCTGCTTGAATCCTCAACAGAGGTTTTTGAGCAATAAAAATTGAACTCTATGCTGCAAAAGTTGAGAATAGGGACCAAGTGGGGAAAATACACCCTTGCCTCTGTTCAGTATCATGTAAACTCATTTATTCAGCTGCAATTTATTCTGTAATTGGCACCAAAAAAATGCCAAGACAATATTCTTAAAACGTCCTCCCATTTGATAGTGTCCCTTATTGATGCAGGGGTCTTTTTAATTTCCAGAGGAGAAAGCCGTTATTTTGCATCTTACTGAACATCCGTTGTGACTGAGCGCATTGAAGGCACAGGTTTCCCTAATAATCATGAGTCCTACTATGTACGAAGAAGACTTAGATGACTTCAGGTTTGATCATCCATGCTGCGACGAAAGCTTAGATTATCGCTATGGGCACGAAGTTTTCCGGCTTGGCAGTGAAGAATGGCGCTTCGAAGATAAGAAATTTCATCCATGGTCATGGTCAGAAATGTCCTTTTCGAACAAGGTCAATCGTCTGTGTCTTCTTCATCACAGTCAGGATGACCCTGGCTTGACAGACAATGGGAAAAGTGAAGATGTTGCCCGTGAGCATCTGAAAATTTGTTTTCACGTATTGAACCAGGACCCGTTAAATGTTGAGGAAGGATTTCGCCATGCCAACAATGCGCTGAATTGGGTTCCACAAAAAAATGGAAAGTTTTTGAAACCTTCCGATAAGCGACCTCGTGAAACCGAAGAAACACGTCTCAAGTGGGTCCCAGATTTTGGGGCTGTAACCCTGGCCGCAGCGTTTGTAGCCAGGGCTGAATTGTTTTGGAGGTTAGTTATGGAAAGTGTACATGTTCAGAACTTGTTATACAATTAGTAGAAAGGGAAACATTGCCCGATTTTGATATTCTTTGCCCCACTTACGTATGCATTTCTCATTGAACTCACGTTACATAGTTCCTAGGTATTCCATATGATATGAAGAAACCGCGGGCCTCTTCTTGGTACCGATTTAAGAAGTCAAGAAATGCAGTTAGTCTCTCTACAACAATCTTGTCTTCAACAATTTTCTCTTTATAACCATATTTTAGTCCTGCAAGGATTTCTGTATACTGTATATTGATTTGCATTGAGGGTTTCTACTAAGAAATTCTCACCAAATGCATTTTTTTCTCACCTGAATTTTGTTTTAGAAAAGTCCCACCCCCCGCCCCGTGTTTTTCAAAATTTGCTTAGGATAATGAATCTTCGTATAGTTTCTCAATGCTTGAAAAAACAGTGACAATTCTGGGAATTTTTGATAATTTTTACTCAGCAGGAATTAATTTGAGGTGCTCTTGGTGCAGTCCTCAAAAAAGCTTGAGAGCTGCACTTATCTGAAATTTTCTTTCATAGGCCTCATACTGTGCTGTATTTTTAACACATTTTTATTAACTCGCTTTCTTTTGAAGCATAGAGTTCGATTTTTATTGCTCAAAAACCTCCACTAAGAGATGATGCGCACCACGTTTAAGGTTATTATTTCCGTTTTCAAAACGTGGTTTTTTAGATTAATTTTTTAATCTACGAAATTTTTTTTTAAATACTGCAGCTGGAATGATTTTTTTTAGTATTGCTTTGCTAACTTTTATCTAGTACCGTACTGTATAAATTTGATGGAATCAGAATCCTTGAGTGATTTCAATGAATTTATTCTCAACCTTGGTATGCAAATACTTCACTTCGAAATAGCACGTACCTGTACAAAATTTTCAAAGGAGCGATAGATTGGTTTTCTCATTTTTATTAAAATTTAGATCTTCCTCTATTCAGGGTTCTTCAAGCTCAAGTCACTTCGAAAAATTTAGTCCTTTCTTTCTCTTCCTTCTGTTCTCTCTCCATTTGGAGATGCTCAAACTCAAGGTGTCATGGGAATTTATTTTCATTGCGTTATTATTTTTATAGTGTCTTTTCTTGAAATTCGTAAATTTTCTGTGCACTATTTTTGCAGGGTTGGAATGACCCAAAATGCCAGGAAAGATTATTATGAAGCTCGTTGCGCTCTGGTGTCGAAGAACAATGGCGATGACGTAGCACTGATAGAAGACACCATAGTTATGATGCAGTTCAAAGAAGAAATTGACGCCTACTGCTACATCACAGTCGCCTCCTGGATACAGATTTTGCAAGACAACTATTCTGTGGCTCTCAAGAACATCTCTTCTGCTCAGAAGTGGGCAAAAATTTCCAAATCTCCCAATCTACGCTACATCCAGGAATGGGAGAAAATCACGAACGAAATTCAGCGGGTTGCTGAAGATGAACACTTAAGCCTCACCGATATCGAAGAAGGAGCTCGTGTCAAAATACAGGATTTGGCTTGTTTGAGCTGGAGGGAACACCCTTTGGTAGAAAGCGATCCAAAGTATGCGGTGAATTTCATCGATATAATAAATGAACAGTACGATGATATTACGGGAGGATCTGAATATGACATGTTACACTCGGCAGTGGATGTGAGGTATTCTTCCAAGAAAGGACGACACCTTGTGGCCAAGCGAAACATTCCAGCTGGTGAGTTCAACGAATTTAGCGTATGTTTCGACCGCTCACGGTTGAAAATGCTCGGTTTTTGTCTTGTCACTTGTGTTCATTTTTTCTGTTAATCAAACTAAACATTTGTTCGTAGTTGTTTGATTATTTTAAACCCTGCATGCTGCTTATCTTAAAATCTCGCGTCCTTATTTAAGGGAGAATTTTTGAAGTTTCTTTAGTGTATATGCAATAATATGCGCTGTTTTTGAAATACCGGTATGCTTTTCTAGGAGCCATTTTGGTGTATGAAGCACCATTCTTTGCCTTGGTGGATCCCAGCCGAATGCTCGAGTTCTGTCATCGTTGCAAGAAGAGGCTTGGTTTCTCCCAAGCTCATTGTCCCACTTGTGTTTATGTGAGTTTTTGTGATGTTTATGCTATGGTCATCTTGTAAATTTTGGTTGTGCATTGATGCTTCTAGGAAAGAATGGGCTTGATAGAAAAGTACTGTATTGACTTTAGTGCCACACACAATTTTTTCCAAATCAAGGTTGTGAAGTTTTTTTATCCTCTTTTTTTATACAGGTATGACATTTTGGATGCGTGTCTTATTTGATTTTAATAAAAATTTGGGACCCATTTTAACAAATTTTTATTTCTAGAAAATTGAACATTAATCCAACTTCAGGTAACAATTAATTCAGATTTTAGATTCTGATTATTTTCAAAATTTTGAAAATTTTCCATCAGGGAAAATGGGGTGCGCATCTTTTTCGAGTGTACGATATTGGATTAAATAAAATACTTCACTATGAGCCTTGGGTGATTCACTCTTGGTTATTAACATGTTTTATAAATTATGTATGGTAAAAATTAGTTTTAAGTTTGATGGACTTACGTAATATTTCAAGCCACTGGAGTTGGTCCGATGATACCCTTGAATACTTTCTGTAAAATAGATTATTTTGAAAATTAATAAGCTGTCTATTTAGTTGATCAATCTACTTTTATTTAATGGATAAAGGAGTAATTCTTCTTCAAAGATTGCCTATTATTATGACCTTAGAGTAAGGTGCTGTGATACTGAGTATAAAACATGAAATTAGCCACTTGGAAGTTACAAATTGTCCACCGATGGAGACAAAATGAAACTATTTACTAAGAATATATCTTTTTTCTTGAATCTATGCAGACGCGGTATTGTGATTCTTACTGCAAATCCCAAGATTACTATCACCCCTACGAATGCCAATACATGGGTTATTTTCGAAGCAGAGGAGACCTGGACCTGGAATTTGCGGGAAGGCTGACGGAGCGTTTGCCATGGGCCCTTGCAAATAATCTAAACTATCAACAAAGCATTAATGAAATTTTTGACAACGAAAGGATTGAGAGAGGCTTGCCGTCCAAGGGAAACGAATCCTGGCGTGGGTATTCGCAGAGGATAGCTAAGGAAAAAATCACTTCTTAGAGAAAGGATTATTTTATGCCTATCTGTACTGTACCTATGCATTAGAAGATGTAAAATACTCAACTTTTGTATAAATGTAGTTGAACCTTGAGTTTTTGATTTGAGGACATTGGCTAGATTATGCAACGGGAATTGTTATTCTGGTCAATTTATTAGAACTGTTCATCATCCATGAATTTCATACTTGCAGGAATATGCATAATCCCTCGCGCCAAGCCCAACGAAAATAGTTGGGAACAAATAACAAAATAAGAAATATATAAATATAAAATATTAGAAAATTTGAAAAACCTGATAATTTGCCAACGAAAATAGTTTCCAACATTTCGCCACAATTTAAGAAGCTTGGAAATGTTCAAGGCCGGGACGTTGGACTATTAAAGGTTGTAGTTGGAGAGGTTTAAATTGCACTGGAGTTGAGGAAATTGGTCGGGGATGGTTTGAAAACTCATATTAGGGAGGTGTTTAACGGTACAGTAATCAATTTAGGAAAACTATGGAATTGGTTTCCAACTTTCTCAAATTCATATGCTCTTATTTTTAATTGGAAGGTTTTGTAGCCATCATGGTCATGTTGAATCAACCATCCCAAAAATCATAAAATTGAACATTTTGTTTTTATTCAAAAAATTTCATTTTCCATCCATTCTGGTCCTGAAATCTTGACATTTTCGAAATACAGTAATTGGTAGTAAGACAATTTGTAAATCATTTCAGAAAATTTTACTGTTCTTTCTGAGGCATAAAAAAATTGATTCCTGATTAAATATGAAGGTTCGGCAGAAATAAAATTTGGTTCAGACCCGGTTTTGTTATCATTGTTGAAAATTGAATTCAAACAATTTCCAAGTTCCCAAATGTTGGCGTCTTGTATAAAAAGTTTGATTTGACTGTTCAATGCATTAACTAAAACCGATGTCCATTTTAATGCCTAGACTGTCAAATTTTTCTACATTTCATCGTTTTTCAAAATTACTTTCTTTATTTGTAGAAACCATCATGTGAGGTTTCATTTGAAAATTCAATCTATCCAAAAGGAATTGAATTCTGCTTCCATTGAGTCCAGATTTCTGTAATATATTGTTTTCTTTGTTTCGAATCACCTTACTTTATTTTCCAAAAGTAATTTAAATCATCAGTACAGCATACATCCTTCGTGTGAGTATATGATTTTTGTGTCTTTTTTTCCCTAATCCAATCTACAGTATATACATACAGAGATTTGTTTGTTTTTCAGTGTATCTGGACATCATGGCCATTCCAAAAACCTATTACCAGAATTATCGCTCGCGTGAGCTTGATAGATGTCACGATGCTGTTGAGACTGCAGTCCTTATGGGATCCGCAGGCAGGGACAAGCCTGAGTCGCCGCTTATGACCAGACTCCGCGCCAAAATAATTTTTCATTTAAAATGCAATTTGGCGGGTTACAAGTTTCAACTCCCGCAAACCGAATTTGTTCCAGGTACTGTACTGTGGTGCGATGATTTGAAAATTAACCTGGCCTATAACTCCATTTTCCCCTTGACTGCCTGCCAGCAAATAATTTCTGGAAAGTTGTCATTTCAGCCACCCTGCTGTGATTAATTTGTTTAGACTTTGAAAACTTGAAGCTGATCTTAGATGGGCCTGATTATTGATCGCCATCCGATCAGAATAAGGGAAATTATTCATTACTTTTGAATCTTCAGTGATCGTACAGTATGTTTGTATAGGTAAAGTGTCCGGAAAAACGGATTCCTTTGGAACCGCTCTGTTGAACTATGGCATGCTTTTCAACCATTCCTGCACTTACGGATGCACTTGGGATTTTGTGAGTGGAAAATTTGTTTTCCGAACATTGGTACCTTTCTCATGCGGAGAAGAGCTTACGATCAATTGCGGGGTCAACTTCACGACGGATGTGCGGGAGGAACGGAAATTTTTTAATGAGTAAGTCATACACGTGATTTTTGCTGTTGCAAGTGTTCCTAAATAATTTGTATTTTTCAGTGATGGGATAACCGAATTCACGTGTGAATGTGAAGCCTGTTGTGAGAACTGGCCGCTGGTTCAATTCCAAAGTTTGCATCAATACTTCGATTTGAGCATTTGCCCTTCGTGTAAATCAAATGCAGTTTCTGGATCAACTTGTGACGATTGTAAAGCTGATCTTGTTCCAGAGCAGAAGAAGTTGAAGGACCTTTCTCTCGTCGCAGAGGTGAGGAACTTGGTGAAACACTCCAGAAAAGGAAGTTTAAAAACATACTGGGTAAACCATCCCAACAACGCGCCTCAAATATTCTTTTTTCATTTGAAATGAAATTTTCACTTAGGTGGGTGTCTGGAACAAATATTATATAAGGAAATTTAATATTTGGCATAACTTGTAGAAACATTAATTTCCCCAACTAATATCTGGAATTTTATGAGAAAATTGTAATTTATAAGATGGCTTCCCATTATCCAATCAATAGGATGCTGTGAAACTGCTACAGGATTTCAGAATTACGGACGCTGAAAAGTTGTTAGTGGATGCAATCAATGCTGGAAAAATGAAGGCCAAAAGTGGAGCTAATCACGAAATCTTCCTGGTGAAGTTACTTCGTCGCTGCTGGGCCTTGCAAGGATGCGTTTCTGTCCTGAAGCCAGAAGAAATGGACAAAAATTTTGATTATGACACATTGTGACTTGCTGGAAAATGAAGCGCCGACGTGTGCCGTGTAATTGGAAAAAACTCAGCCATTCTCGGATTTATTCCGCGGCAGATGTCACTCAGTAATTTTCCAGCCAGTTTGCAAAATATTCCATCGATGAATGAATTCAAACAAAATTTTAGTTTTTGAGAACATTCTTCCTACTTAACAAATATGGTGAATAACCTGTTCTGGAGAATAAAGAAGCCCGCGACAATTACGCAGAATGTGAATGGATGGAATAGCTTTCTAAGCTTTGTCGGAGTTGACTGTTGGGGTGAAATGGGCAGATGCAAAATAAATTACAGGGAATTTTCTCATTTCATTGCGGCATTTCACATTTTTGTTGACATTACAACAGTTTATTTTCTTTTTTTATAGTGCTCGTGTTTAATATTCGATTTTTTCGTTCTCCTCAGGTTGATGTGTTATTTACTACCCGCGAAACTCGAAAAGGCGGTGATTTCTTCAAAGTTGACAATGCGGTGTGCCGAATTACTTTCTTTAAAAATTGTTTTTCTATTTTTTGAGAAATACTGAACAGCTATGCAGATCGTGAAGAAATGTTTCCAGCCGTCATTTTGCTTCGTTTTTTATTATTTTGGATCTTCTAAGCATTCATTTTCAAGCTTCTTCTTGCATAATTACAGGTGGACTCTCCGTACAAAAAATGATACAGGGAGGTCATAAAAGAGGGTTGTAAAGCAGTGTTCCTCAACCTTTTTGGGCTCATGGACCGTCAAATTTCTTCATTCTTTGCAGACCAGGAACTTTCTTGAACATTTTCCATGTATGTGCAAAATTTCAGATAATTGAGTGATAAGAAAATTTTTGCATCGAATACTTCATGGAAGTTATTGAGAAAGTGCCTGCCTTTCGGGAAGCATTAAGAACCATTGAAGCGGTTAAGTGGAATGTATTCAAAAATTAGAAAAATGGAAATGAAATTAGAAGAAAGGTTTCTCTGTATGAAGAAATTAAAATCTTGTATTTCAGTTGGTGAAAATTTGTCTGAATGGTTATAAGGAGAAAAGCCTACTTTAATATTCTCATCAGATAATTTCAACTGCCAATTTTTTTTTCTCTGAAAAAAGGTGTTCCTTTTCATCCAAATGATGATCCTTTCTGAGTGAACGCGATTTCATAACTTCATGAAGAGCCTCCTGAAACCACGAAAATTCGTCTCGCAAATGGGTCCCAGATTTTGTGGCTGCAACTGGGACCGCTGGGTTTACAGCGAAAGCTGAGTTGTTATATAGGTTAGTACTGGAAACTGTGACTCTTCAGAACTTGTTACTGAATTATGTGGAAGACCATTGCACAATTGGCCATTTTTGCCCCACTTATATATCTGCATACCTTATTGAACTCATTTCGTGGCTAAGCAAATCATTACAGCTTATAAGTTTTACGAATTTGAAATGTGTCTTGCTCACTCAGTCGAGTCACAAACTAAAAATGGTTCATCCTGACTCCCGTAGTTGTTCAGAAAATGTCTAAAAAAAAGATTTTAAAACTTTCATCCTTGTTTTAAAATGTTGTGTAATTGTTCTATAGTATTAATGATAGAAGTTGAAACTGATTATTTATGACGTTTTTTTTTCAACTTTGCTTTTCCAGGAGCCAGTTTGCTGAGCCATACTTCGCAAAGGTTGATCCCAGCAGAATGTATGAGTTTTGCTGTCATTTTTTGAAAGAAGCTGCTTGGTTTCTACCGCATTCATCATCCACATTGTGTTTGTGTAAGGTTTTATTATGGCTATGTTATGGTCTTATTCTATATTTGGGTTAACATTGATTCTACATTTCTAAGTTGGGCTTAAGATGCAGTTACTGTATTCACTCAATTACCCTGAGGATACATGCCCTGTATTAAAATTAAGACTGGAAAAAAGAGGGTATGCATTAGATGCAGTCATACAATTTTTCAAATTCCAGATGTGGTCTTTTGTTATTCTAATTATGGACCTATTTCAATAAAATAATTGAAAATGAACATTTTAATTGAATGATGGTTAAATTTCATCTAAAAGTGAAATCCTCCTGGTCTACGAAGGTTCGGTATTTAAAACATTAAAATAAATATAAAGAAAAATTATATGTTATGTGTTGAATTTCCTGAAAATGGGATGAGCACCCTACTCTGGGATAGACCTTTTTAAAAACTGTAAGAAAATAAGGTGCAGATCTTCCTTATTGAGGGTGTTTGGTACTTGAACAAATATGATTTAGACTTGTGTGATTTATACATGATGGTTTTAATAAGTGTAGAATCTGTGGTTATTTGTCATGCTTTGTAAAGTATAATTTATTGTGAATATATGTTGAAGAAATGGTTTTGAATTTTAGGTACCATTGCATACTTCATCACTGGATTTAGTCTATAACGGATTGGGCCATTGGTTGTGACAAATACTGTTACTAAATTTGTAATTGGCCAATCTTCCATTTATTCCATCAGTCCGCATGTACAGTATTTGATAATGGAAGAAAAATTGGTAGCGCACAAAGTGGACTCCACACCATAAATAGGTAATGTTTCAATTCAATGATACGCTTTATTACAACTGTTTACTTTCTGTAAAATATGTAGAACGTTTATACCCACTTAATTACAAAGGCCTTGAAATGTTGACAGGGAAGTTTGACCCAACATGTACTGAGCTATAGGGACACTTAAATTGCGCTGTAATTCATTGAATGGGTCAGATGAGCCTGTTGATGATAGATCGCAATCGAATCATGACGTAAATTTGGCATTACTTTTGAATGTAGGTGAAGTAGCAGGAAAAGCAAAATCGTTTCGGATTGGCTCTGTTCATCCGTCCACACTCTTCACTTGTTTTGTGAATGGACTTCTTCTCCGAACCTTGATACCTTTCTTATTTGGAGAACGTTTAAATATTACTCTGAAAGTGAGTACGCCTATATTTGGATTTTATGGTTGCTAGAATGTTTTCGAAATATTTTTCACTATTTTTCAGTGGAATTCAAGTGATAAGTAGCTGCTGGTTCAACTGCTGGATCTGCATTAATGCTTCGAATTGAGCAAGTCATATCTAAATCAAATGCAGCTTCAGCTTCTGGATCTCTTGTGACATTTGTGTAAAGCTGATCGTCATCGTTTTTCTCTCATTGCAAAGGTGAGGTATGCTCAGGTGGTTTGCGATTCCTATGCACAGTTCAATAAATTTCCATCTGTTGCTTGAAGATGATAAATGTAATATTACGGTATCAAACCTATTCAAATTCTATTCAAATTAACAGATAAAACTAAAGACCCAAGAATGTTGGCCAAGATCTAGAAATTTTTTCTGAAAGCATATTGGAAGAACCATTGTTTTCGCTGGAGAGTTTAAGAAAAATGCTCTGAGCTAGACTGAATATTGTCATCATAATCTGACGCAATTACAGGATGCTGAAGGAGTTCAGAGAAAGTTGCTGACAACACTGGAGCCAGGATGACATTTTTAGCTAGCTGCAGAACAGAATTCAACTGGCTACGATGTCCAGAGATCTACGAAATTCTTCGCCATAGATGAGAAATCAAGGACGACATTCTACCGTGTAATGGATGCAAACTCACCAATTCTCGGATTTCTTCCTCTCCAGGAGTGAATCCGAGAATTGGTGAGTTTGCACCCGGCTGAGAAATCAAGAGACATTAACCGTTTCATGAGGACGAATTTATCCATTCTCCGATTTATTCCACGGCGAAGAGTGACATCTGCTGTGGTATTAATCCGAGAATGGGTGAGTTTGCTTTCATTGAATGGTAGATGTCATTCCTTGATTTTTCAGCCGGGTTTCTAGGAACACAGTCATTTCCGATAATTATTCATTAATAATTCAGAAACCTCATTTTTGAGAACATTCCCCCACTTTATTGCAAAACGACGAACAAATATATTTCAACCATTCAAACGCAGCATAGCTTTGGAAGAAATTAGGCCCAACAATTTCTCATCCACTTCATTGCCTATGTAAGGCAAGGATTCCGTAAGACATTAACGCAAGAAAAAGTAAAAGACCACTCCAAATTTAAGAAAATAATGCAAGAATCAACAGAAACTGAAAACATCATTTGAAGAAATATTCAGATCACAATACCAGAATAGCTAGGGAAAAATTGGCACAACAACAATTCCCCGAACTAAATCTCCTACTCCATCTCCAAAGGATTTTGGCCAGCCAAAGTAAATTTCTTTTGATCTCACTGAGTTCTTGGTTCCACTGCTAAAAAAGGAGAAATTCTATTCCTCATGCATGCTGGGAGAGTTTTTCAGAAGAAGTGCATCGCAGAGGTAAGCACGCTTGCACCCACAGCCCTGGACGTTCCATCATACTCCTCCACAAGGCCTCTTCCTCACCTCGGGCATCCATCCAGTCCACTGGACGACCGAAATGTTTCCCTGTGCAAAATCAATGAGAAAAAGCTCATGAACATACCCAATGAAATTGTAACTTGTTCTTTTATCAAATATCTGGTTAGTTTAAAGTTTAAACTCGTAAGTATTGATTGCTGAAGTTGCAAACCTGTGCCCAAGTTGAATCGCACTCCTCCAATCACTGAATTGGAAGTCAGACGGTCATGATCCCAAACAGTGATCTCCACTGAGCGGTCCCGCAAATCTGACAGGGTGACGTTGCCAAAAGTAAACGTGTGATTCCAATTTGGACTGCTAGAACGCTTCACAGGCGAACTCTTTTGCTTCTGACTCCGATCGGGCAACAACCAACTGCATGAATTAATTAAAAATTAAGAATTGCTACAAAGATATATCACAACCATGATTCACAAAGTGAAAGAAGAACTTTCACAGAAATCGCCTTTCTCAGAAATGACTCAGAAGTACTTATATTACCATTTAATCTAATTTATGAAGAATTTCTTTCTAGAGATGCTGCACTTGAAAAAATGAAAACCAGCATATTTCATTAAATTCTGATACATCCTGTAAATTTAAGTTGTTCCCAAAATCATTGCCATCAATTCCATGTCAGAAATGTTAACACACCATTTGAGGAAGGCATCAAGTGGGACGCCAGATCTGGCGCCGACAACGTCGCGGCCTTCCTTGACTAGGACGTGGAGAGTGCCGGTGCCGGCAGGAGGTGGTGAGAATGGCGGCGTGGCCAGCTGCGGCGGCACATCAATACCACGCTCTGACGTACCTGGCGGTGGGCCGCCCAGGTACGCCAGTCCATACGGCGACCCGCCAGCAGGCACGAACTTCAGCGCCACTATGAGACTCCCTTTGAAAAACGCCGCATCGTCGTTTGATGGCAACTGTGGGAACAACATAGATTCGTATGAATATCTTGACAATCGAATTCAAGACGTCATTTCACAGATAGCTGAGTTTAAACTTTTTTTGTTTCACTATTCAGGCTATCGTAAGTGGAAGTAAATTTGCAAGTTTTAATTTACATTGAAAATGTATTTTTACAAACATTTTTTAAAATACCAAATTGTGGTAATAAAAAATTAAAATACATTTGTATTTTCATGTACTGCAATCAAAATTTTCAAAGCAGAGATCTCTTTACCAAATCATTCATGATCAATAAATTTGTGATGATACTTGAATTCTACCAAGAATTTATTGGATTCTTTTTAATGGCATACAGTCAGATGACCTCAACCAGTAGAAAAATGATTTCACTAAAGCCTATGAATGTTAAATTTATTTAATTCTTTTTCACCTTCTCTTGCAACTTGTACCACTTGGGTATGGGGTTCGCCAGATCAGTCAACTTCAATGGCAGCGTCACTTCCCCAAGAAAGTCATTCCTGCCGAACATATCACTGTGCCATACGGACAATGACAGCGTCCTTGCCATCAAGTCTTCCAGCGTTCCTGGAAACTGTTGAAAAACAATAAAAAATGTATTTAGAAGTGTTGTATAATCAGTCACAATTATTGGGGGGAATTTTATTTTACAAAACATATGGAACGTCATTTTGTGAGCTCTATTCCAACTCCCCCTGTTCCAATGATCAGCAAGTTCAAGTTTAATTTTTTTTGTCAAAATCGAAAGATCTTCTTCATAGCAATGATGCCCCACATTTGTTGACAATCATGCTACAAAGCAAAGACTGGTATTAGCTTGACGAGGAAGAGGCTGAATGTTCAGGTTCCCCAAAAAATGTCTACTGTAGAGCAAGAATGTGCACAAGTCAGTAAATTAAAAACAGAAAATCTGAAGAGATTTTTTTAGAGGCTTGCTTTTGATCCAACTGTGTCCTAGGGGTAGCTGTTTAAGAAGCTTGGTTACTGGAAGAACTTTACTTCGAGGTACTGACCGTACTGTACTCAGAGTACTTTTCAAGCATCTCAATTTTAAACTCCTAAAACTTAAAGTTTAAAAATAGACTCCTTCAACTTTCACAAGTCCTTCTCACAAGATTTACTACAATGAAGGAATGTCAAGAAGTTCCACAAGTCAAGGCTGAAGTAGAACATTCACATTAATTTTGCCATTAATCTCATAGTGGTAAAGAAACTTTTGTACATATAAAGAATCCTATTTCAAGGTACTCTAAATAATTTAAACCATTCCTCCAACTCCCAACTAATGACTTACTCGAAGCACTTCGTCAAAGATCGGGTTCAAAGTGTGCTTCTTCACTTTTGTCTTCCGCTTCCCAGTTTTTGTCCGGTCCGGAAGAAGGTAAACTTTCACGTACCTGTGTTGAAGTAAACAAATTCATATATTAAAGACATGTAAATAATAATAATTTTTTATCTGACGAATTATCATATTCAACAAGACTCACGGGTCGGATCGATTCCTCCGCAAATCGACAGCAGCCAATTCTCGACACTGCTTGATGTGTATCTCCAAGTTGGTTCCCTGTTCGTTGAATTGGACGGAAAACTGAACCTCGCCCTTCACTGGAACAATGTTGGTGACGGTGAAACCTGACAAGTCGCTGAGCGTCGAGTTGACACTCATGCTCTCTTCTCGGACCTGCTTGTGTCGAAAAACGTGGTACTGTACAAATCGAGGTCATGAGAAACAAGTCTTTTCAAATGAGTCGCCAAATCAAATGCCAAGTAAAACGGAAGCCAGGAAAAGAATCATGAAGGAAGGAAGATTCGAATCAGCAGTCAAACCTCGCCCTCTAAGATATCGAATGCATGCAGTTCTACAATTTTACGGGCTATTACACAGATGTCGCCTGCATCTTAACACGGTTTTAGATATATTGAAGGAAAATTAACGATGTTGACTTGAGCTTGGGATGCTCTTTTTTTTCGCACACATTTAACTTATAACTTATTTTCATAAGAGTTCTAGACGAATATTTCCTCAAATGGTAAACTCAAAAAATGTAATACAGTATTCACGAGACTTGAGACCAAATACGATGCAAGCGCTTTTATTAATGATGCACGCCTCGGGGATTGAGTGATATTCAATATGTTTCCGTGAATCGAGCTCAAAAATAAGTTCTGAATAGTTTCATTTTTTTTTTTCAACGAAAGTTTCTAAAATAATCAAAGTTAAAAATGAGAGAAACTATACTGTATTTGCGAAAACAGAACCATACATTTTTTTTTCGTAGACAACGCCGTGCGTTACCGTCATGAAGCCCTAGCATGAATGATTCAGGCGACACCTGCCTTCAAATCTAGAAGACTGAAAGCAATTCACATCTAATTATTTCCCTCCACCTGACCCAGGCTGAAGAAAAAGTAATCCTTTAAACAGGCTAGAAAAGATGAAAAAAAAGAATGGAAACGTACCGAAGATTTTCCTCGTTGATATGCGAAGTATCTGTCCAGGTCTTCGGACTCGGACTCTGACCAGGCGGGACTGATGACAGCTGGGGCAGACATGGTGGAGATCTTGCGGGGAGACATCGGAGGACTGCTGGTGCCGACGCTTCCATCGCTGCCCCTTTTTTTTGTGGAAGAGAAACAAAATAGAGAGTGATTGAAATGTTCCATGCACAGTATTAGAAGAAAAATTTCCCAATGGAGAATCAACATTATAAATTCATCCATCACTATTCATTTGAAAATCCTCATTAAGCTGCGGTTGTAAATGGCAGTGACATCTACCCACACAGAAAAACCTGTAACCACAACTGACAGCTCTAAGCACGAATTTTACACCATTTAAAATCATAGAAGCCTTTCAGATTAAAAAAATACACAGAAGAATCATAAAATTATGTGCTTAGATTCCTATCTCAAGAATAGAGTCCATTGGTAGTCAATTTTCCTCAGGTTCAAGTACAGTACTGTACTGTATAAGAATCCCAACAGCAGATGAACTTCAGGCAAATCAACATAAAAACAAGCTACCAGTGACATCTACACGCACTAAACCAACGTTTCAGTGAAGAACATTTACAATTAAGGTCACACATTTCTCATTTCCCAGTGATTGAACTTTTGGAAAAGTTGTGTCACATTAAAATTGAAATTAGACTAATTGGAAATTTTGGTTCAACAAGGGACTTTCATTTTCTTGAAATCAATGCCTGAAGGGGATCTTAAAAGGCATTTAATTAAATAAAAATCACACGTATAATTCATACTAAGGTACAGTATTTCTGCCAGTCTGGCATAATACAAAAAGTAAAGATTAATTATTGATACTGCAAGTCAAATTTTGTAAGCATTTCAGATCGAAATTTGACCCGCTCCTTTATACGGTACATGTTGAGCATTCTAATCAAACATGCAATTTTCTTTTCATGATCCCGTCATATACGAAAGTCTTATTTTAATTTATTAAAACGATACAGAGGAAGAAGAAAAAAATGATCGACCAGAACGAAGCCATAAAATTATAAGGCTTCAGACTCCGAAAGAAAATTTTCACACGTGAAAATTCACACGCATTTTACAAGAATGCCATGTGAAAGTCTAATCGCGTATTGACCGCAGAGACAACCACTCGAGAGGCAATATACAGTTTTATTCTACATTCGATGTTTTCGGAAAAAAAAATAATCATACGGTTTTAAAAGTTCACGTGTTTACCTGGAAGAAGCCGCAGGACTTTCAGGTGGGGTCAAAGTCTTGGAGATGACAGACAAAGCAGGCGAGGTCAGTCGCGCCAAAGCTGCGGAACTCCGCGGTTTCGGTGATCCTGCAAAAAATAAAATCAAAACGGTTTAAAAATATTTTGAAGAACAGCTGAAAATTCTTGAAACCATTCATTCGTCTATGTATAACGACAAAAAAAAAAAAGCGCCCTTCACCAGCATTCAAAAATACCCGAGCCTGAAGTGAAGGCTTTTCCACGAAAATCAAATCCAGGAAAACTTGCAAGATTGCGATCGCAAGGAAACTTTTGGAAAGCTCACTTCCTTTTGGCTTTCAATTCACACCAAAAGAAAAATTACGGTTAACGATTAAATGAATCGATTGAGCGGGAAACCGGGTCAAAATTTGAGAAAAATGTAGAAGAAACTATTCAATTCCAGCAATTATTCCACTTCGCTGCTTTCAATTAAAAGTTTGATTGAATTTTACTATTCGTAAAAAATGCTTCACGGAAACCGCCTTATACATAATTTGACTGAAATTCGATCACCAAAAAATACCGATGCAGAATTAAATTAAAATTATAATCCGGAAGTCCCAATTTTCAAATTCTGAAAAAAACGTACACGGTTTGAAAAGACGAGCACCTGAAAACAATTATTTTGCATGCGTTCCTTCTTATTTGCAACCTTTAAAAATAAACATCCAGAAATGCGTTTATATATGTTTCCAACGAATATTAAATGCTTTATACAGTATAATTAATTACAACAGATTAAAAAAAAAGAAACTCAGACGTATTATGAGAGTACAATTGTTTCCACACATAAATGAAGCAGGATACGGATTTCCGTTGAATAATTCTGAGGTGTGACGCATTTTTCTACGAAATCCCTAAAGACATATAAATAATAAGGCAAAATAATTGTGCCAAAATTAAAAGCGATATTTTTATTTGCTGCAAAACTAAACGTGAAAAAACATTTTCGTTGTTACTGAAAATCACATTTTAGGGAAATGACGCGGGTTCACGTCAAAGAAGGGATTCCACCTAGAAATATAAAAACTCTCCTAATTCTAACATCCCTTTTTTTCAACATTATACAACCGTAATTTCTCACTAATTTTTTTTTTCAAAATTCGAAAGAAAAAAAAAAAACGTTAGAGGCTGTAAACAGAAGACTCTTATTCGCACACCGGAAACGGATGAACCCAGCAACCTTTGTTGTTGGCACAGGGTAAGTTTCAATTGCCCGCGCAGAACTGCGATGATGACCTGACTCAACAATAAACAGGACGCGGAACAATTTCGAAACAGAAGAAAATAAAAAAAAAGGTATGAAATAAATGGAACTCTCTTCCCTTTCCCCCCCACTGCACCCGGGGTACAAAGAGTCAACGACTCTGGTCCACTTCCCCGCACAAAACACCAACATGTAAAAAAATAGGAAGCGACTTCCGCTTTTTCAGAGGAAAAAAGAAAGAAAATGAATAATAATATTATGCACGCCCACCGGAAAAGGCGAGAAAAAATCACGACCCGGGCCCCCGGAAACGCAAAAATAGCGCCACGTAATTGCAGGCCGAGCCGCGAAAATCGTGACCACAGCAGGGGGCTTCAGTCATCCAGGGGCCAGGAATTAAAGTCGACAAGATTTCCTTTTCCCTCCGTCATTTTATTCATATCTTACTTTTTAGTTTATTTTATTTCCAACGACAAGAGAGGAAATGCAGTGGCTATTGTCCAAGGCACACGAGAGAGAGAGAGAGAGAGAGAGAGAGAGAGAGAGAGAGAGAGAGAGAGAGAGAGAGAGAGAGAGAGAGAGAGAGAGAGAGAGAGAGAGAGAGATATGCCCTCAGGCACTCAACGTTTCCTCCATGCCCACATGAATAATAAAGTATTTCAAGCTTTCTTTACTCTCGAGTCATTCACATTGAAAGGGCTTTTGAAGAGTCCTCAAATTGCGGAATTTAAATAAAATTCAACACACAAAGACGGAACTTTGTTCTGATGAAACATAAGTCATGAAAATTCCCAGACTTTCAAGAATCGCCATGAAACAGGAAACATTTTAGAAGGAATATCGGCCCTCGATTACTTGAGCAAGAAATCGCATCAAAGCCATCATGACTACCAGCGACACCTACTAACAATAAAATAGTTACCCGTGGTCCAGAACTACACATTCATCACTGCACAGTGATTACTGTATTTTTGACATCCTAAGAAAACCAAAAATATTTGCCCATTGATTCTAGCCGTTAGTCAACAAAAAACCTTTTCATGGCGTCTCACTGATTTTAGCACGACATTTCGTGATTTATTTTCTTGGAATTTAAAATCTAAAAATCATTCACTCGGAAACTAGAATTTGTAAAAATTCAATGAAAGTTCGGAAAACGCGAGAAAGTCTCGAATGAATAAATAAATTAATTATCCTTGACGAGTTGGATATCATACACGGGCATAAATCTTGCCTTTTTTAAATGTTCCTCGAGGTAGAAAAAGGTAAATGTGGGCTGGCGTGATTCCCAGGCAAGAGAAATGTTGGTTCCAACAAAAAAAAAAAAAAAAAAAACCTCAAGAAAAATATGCGAAGAATGTCAAGAGAAGGGCCCGAGATGTTAATTTCCATCATAGGTGATATTTCTAGTTCAGTATACTGGAACCCTGAGCTGCCAAGAAAAATTGCCTAATTAATTTCTCGTCACTTTGAATCTTAACTTCATGAGAATCAAAATCATATTTCATCTCCGAAAGATTAATCATATCGCAAGCGAAACACTTCGAGAACACATTTGAAAGTTTCACCGCACTAAAATAGAATCAGTTCGTTGAAGCGATAAAAAGTTCTAAATAAAAAAAGGATTGTTGAGGTATATTCATCAAACATCTAAAAAAAAAATCTTCTCATCCTAGAGCCTTGAAAAAATTAAGGAAACCATTCCGTAATCAAACCAGAGTAAAACTTCCTCCCCTAATCAACGAAGACGCGAGTAAAATGCCGCATTTCCGAGAAGCATAATCCGAGACCCAAAAATATTAATCATGCGGAAACCCAGGACAAGAACACTTGCAATTAAGCTGTAAGAAGAAAAAGGTTTTCCCATAGTTACTTTCTCCTAATAAATTAGCCCCACACTTTTCGGGCTTCCCCGGTTCACTGAGTTCGTATCAATCAAGAAACCTTACACTTTTCCACTGACACTCCGAAACCCTAATTCTAATCCATGCATACCGCAAACAACTCGGCTTTCTCCTAAATCAACTGGAACGCATTCGGAGTTGGAAGAAAAAAAAATCGTCAAAATTACAAAAATTGAAGTTTTACTCTTGAAATATCATATAATTTAGATTCACTTTCTGTGGATAATATGATTCATAAACGAACGTCCAAGCGTACGGAAATTTCAACAAAAAAAGAGGTTCACAAAATTGTACCAGTTAATTTTTTATGCTCTTACTTCCTTTTACAGCAAAGATGTTTCCTAGTTTCCTACACGGACTGTCACACAGATGTCGCCTGCATCACTGACCGAATATAAATTACTGTACAGTATTCCACTACACTTCAGCTAATTTTAGCTAAAATTGAGCCTGAATTGATCATTCACAAATAGCACGAGCAATTGCGCCCTAATTTTGCAATCAATGAATCATGAATTAGCGCAGCTTAAACTTTCTCGGACCCCAAGCAAATCCTGCTTGAAGTAAGTTTACAAAACCTAACTACATCTAAGTAATTTCAACAAAACATCAACGACATTTGCGTAGGGAGAGGATATTAAATGAAGAAAATAATTCAAGATACAAAACAAGATTTACAAACACAGAAACTTTAAAATGTTTTCAAAAAATGTAAATCGAGTTCGCGAAAAGTAACCCATCGAATGATGTCATTTTATGTAAGAAAACATAATTTACGACAAAATTAAATTTTGGCATTTTCGATTTGAAATTCACCAACGGTGTCAAAATGTCAGAAATCTATGACCTGAAGCCACGAGGCGACACTTCAAAGCCTTTTTTCGGATCAAGGACAAATTTTTAATGCAAAAACGGACAAGCTCTGCTCTGAAAAATGGAGCAAACATATAAAAACAAAATGTAGCAAAAATATTTTTTTTTAATGTTGCCAAAAAAAAATAATTCCCAGCCCACAATTTTTGCATAATAACCCCTTCAACTCTCTTCAACAAAATTCCACTCGTTCTGCAATACCCCATGTTTTTTGGGCATGAGGAGGAGAAAAAAACCCCTTCAAAATACCCAAAGGGAAACAAATTCAAGGTCTTACAGGGCATTGTTCATTTGCAAACGTAATCACAACGCCATGACGACGTCATAAAATCGCTCTTCCTTCATCTCCGCCCACTCGACCGCCGGAAACACGCAGAGTCCCAATTACCCAACTTACCGTAATTAAGACCTGGTCCCGTGCAGTGATAAAACCCAAATTACCCACCCAACTTCTCCGCCTTCCTATTTCATCTTTTCAATTCGCGGAAACAACGCCCAGGGCAAAATATTTCAGCTTAAACAAGCGGCATCAGGCAATATTGTCATTAAACTTGAAATAAAGGAAATACGGAGGGTTAATAAGTCAATGTACGAAAAAAATCAAATGGAAAAATATAAAAGACTCATATTTCGGATTTTCCATTATAAACATGATGACTGAACACGGAAAAAATCTCGATTACATATTAAATTCAAAAAGCAGGCCCAAAACTTAATTACGGCAGGATGCAAAATGTTTTCCCCAAGCAGTAAATACGATACAACTTACAAGTACTATATTTTTAATCTTCATAATTTGCAACTTGGTCATAATTCATGTTACAATAAAAAACTTGGCAGGTGTCACTTGCAAGGAAAATTCCAATATAATTCAATAAATTGCACGCACTTGAGTCTTGCTGCAATAACGAACCAGGAATATTTATTTTTTGAGGGAAGTTCTATAAAATTAATGTATAGAATTCATGAAATACTTGAAAAAAGTTTCCATTTTAGGGAATCGCTTCTAGACATCTATCGCTAAATCCGCCGCCACTGGGAACGTGTTTCTGTAGACCAAAATTTTAAGCACGCCAAAATACGGACATTTCCAGTGCACACAAAATGTTTACCAAAAATCTTCATATTTTATCCTGCACAGAAAATTCGAAAAAAGGAATGAAAGAAACGCCAAAACAAAACGCTCGCCCGGGATTGTCGGAAAATTGAACTCCAAGGCAGTTATTTTCCACCCACCGGAATTTTTCAATTGCTTCCTCGAACCATCAGTAATTACCCAGAAAACAAAATTAAATGAAAATCACGGGTTTCCTGCGAAAGACAACGATTCAAATGCGAAGCTGGAACCGCTTAGTTTCGAACGAAAACTAAACATAAATTTCAAAGAAAAAAAAAATCCTGCAACATGATTGGGATTTCGGGATGAAAATCAAATTCAAAAAACGCAGCAGCAGGTCATAGGATTGTACTCATATTTACTCAGGTCATTTGAAATCCGAAAGGAAGACGGCGACGTTTGGTGCAAAAAAAGCAGGTTACGAGCACCGACTTCTCCCTCACGTCTCCAGGGTTTTTTTTTTTTATGTCACGGCATTTCTGAACATCATTTTTACACATATTCTGTAACTTATCCATTATCAAGGTTTTCACTTCGATTCGAAAATAAAATTTTTCCCGTTCAGATTTTGCCTGATCTTCGTAATCTAATTCAAGAACGTTGGCAGCAATGGCAAAGCGGATGCGAGACAGAAGAAATTATTGAGAATCTAAAAATCCAAACTTGACATCCGAAAAAAGCATTTGATTTATCAAGGACCATTGCCAATATTCCCCTAAAAGGAGAATTCAAGCTTCATAATGAACAAGACAAGATGTATTTTACTAAATTTCAACAATAATCAGAAACTTTTCGGCATTTTTTAAAAAGGTAATCCGAAATTCATGTTGACCAGAACAGCCAAAACAAAAGTTAAAGTTGTAATTTGTCTCTTTTAAGTGTGTCATGAGCATAAGAACGAGACGGTTTCTGAACTTAGTGTGTTTTTATTACAATAATCTTCACATTGTTTCGTTAGTTTTCAGGTCGACCTAAAAATATTTTAATGAGCAATCCGCTAAAAAATCACAGTTGACTACTTGACTTTGAAAATATAATAAAACATAACTTGATAAACTTATTCAAATTTCATAATATAAAAAATTCCGTCATAAACTTTCATTCTAGAACTTGGTCCTTGAGAATGAAGTAGGTGACGGCCCCATCAATAACCCGATCAGAAATAATCACTTGGATGCGTATGACCTGAGAAAAATATACAGTACATACAAGGAAGCGACACCTAGTAGTTGATTAAACAAATTTCGGGTAAGACGGACACCGCGACTTATAATTATCCCCACATATTTCTATCTCGAATTATCAAACGGTCAGTGTTCACCAAGGAATTGAAAACTTTCAGATGAAGACAAGTTATTTCGCAGTTGGTCAAGTCAACCCGTGCCACAAAAAAAAAGAAATGTCATGCAAAAGTGATCGAAAATTTGAAAAGTGGAATCCAAAAAGAAAAAAAAAAAACAGCACACTCACCAGTTCCTTGCACAGAATAGGTCAACTTGTTCCCAGACGACCCAGGCCCAGCTCTGCCCCTCCTCAACAAAGACGACTCTTGACCCTCGGCATTCTTGGGCGTCATCGCCGGACTCGCCTGTTCACCCATGGGCCTGTACCTCGCGGATCGAACCCCCGTCGGTGTCGACGTGCCCGACGACGTCCCCGACGACGACACTGGACCCGAACCCGAATTACTCGTCATCGTCACTGTGGCAGGAGTGAGTCGCACTGCCGGTGTATTGGCAGGCACGGAAACACTGGCCGGCGACACTGAGGAAGAGGCGGTGTTTTTCGCAGACGCCGGCGACGCACTCATGAAACCAAAGACTGAGACTTTATCAGCGGGTTGATGAGTCGGAGTCGGACGTTGGCGGCTTTCGACGGCGACCGGCGACGCGGCGGATGTCCGGTGGCGGCTGATGAGTGCTGGCAGACGAGACGTGCTTTGCGGCGTCTATATAGAATGAACAGAGGGAGAAAAAGAGGAAAAAATAATCTCCACTCGTGCATCATATCGGAAATATGATTGGAATTCAGTGAATTGCACGAAAAACTTTAAAAAAATGCATTCATCTCTTTTTTTTTGAAATTTTTTCCATTGACTTGAAGACAGCTCTGTTGAATAGAATTTCCGTCGCTCAAGTGAGAACAATTTATTTTCACTCCAACGCCAGAATTTTTGATTCAGCAGGAGATAAATGAAGGATTTGTTCATAATATACTGTAACAGTACTTAATGAAGACTGAGTAAATGAACGCAATTTATCATACTCTTGGAATTTTTAACCTTGAAGAATATTTGACGAATAAGGTTGTTTCACTTTCAATTGTACAGATGAATGATGGATGGAATAATGGAGCACTTCCCAATCAATCACCAGGTTTAAGGAAGGACAAGAAAATGTTCATTCATCAGTTAAAAGGTGCTCACGGCAATTTTTCGATTGTTCGGGATTTATTCAAATTAAATTAAAGTATTTTCCATCTGGTGATACTTTCCGAATTTTAAAATTCAATATTCCAGTGACCTGATTAGTCTCCTCGTCGAATCTATATCCCATGATTGACATTAATAATCACGAAAAACTTCAATGGTTGCAAAAGCGAGAGAGAAACCACATCGGCACTCTCTTTATTTTTTCTCTCAATTGAAATAAAAAGTATACAGCTGCATAAATGAACACCATTATTTTATCCTGGACTGATCAGTTCGATTATTTTTCGATACCGTATACTTCAACAACTCATCTGCAGGAAGGAACGCTTCGGAATGATTTGAAAGTTTGAATTGCCATCACTTCATCGTGAAATGAGGTTTAACTTCGCAAAAAGGGAACAGATCGAACTCAGCATTTAATCTGATATTCATGAATATCATGAAATACGCGATCAATTACGGTAATGCGAGGCATCGTCGTGAGATTATGTAAAGTAGTCCATTTCCATCATCATCAGAATAAAACAAAAATGCAGTATTCTAAATCAAACCTTGCGAACAGGAGAGTCCAGTTCATCCCCAGATGCTGAGCCAGCAGCAGCTTCTTTTTCAGCCTTGACAACCAAAGCGTCCTGACTCTTGGACTTGAACCTTTTGGCTGCCCCGAGTCCGACCCTCCAACCAGTGCGACCTTTCTTCCGACCTTCGGTCAACCACGAAGGTTGATATCCAGACTTACTGTCAGCATCTTCGCTCAACTATAATTTTTTTTTTTCAAACAAAAGGAAACGAAATACATTAATGACAGCTTGCGTGATGACACTAATTCTCCTTACAACGCTTTGTTCTGCTTCCAAACTTGTTTCGCCATCGAAAAGAAGCACAGGGTATTCAAGAAACATTTTGCACAGTGTTTTATTTAAAGGAATACTGCAATAGGGTTTATTTTAAAACCTTTAAATGAAAAAGGAAAATTTCCGCTAAAACGGATGCTCAATTAAAAAAAAACTTTAAAACAGTTTTTCCTCTAATAATTTAATGGTTCATGTGACCATTTAAAAAGCTCGTCCCAGTAAAAAATCAATTCATTCGCAACAGCTATGTTTCAAACCAAAGTAATTTTTTTAAATATTCATACAAAATAAAATATACGAGCACAATGAAATATTGCACCTTTTGAACTACATAAAAATACTGTACGCATAATTCTTTTGACAACTTTCGGCAAGCTGTGAAATACGAGAAAAAAATAAAAATAAATTCGTGAAATAATAAAAAAACAACAACAAAAAACGGACCTTGAGAGAGTTGATGAGCGCCAGTTCTTCCTCGGGGTCGCCAACGTATCGCTCACGCGGCGGCGGCGCATCGGGGTCGTCAATCGGCCCAATAATGGCAGCCGCCTTCAACGACGCCAGCAGAGAGGCGTCCAAAATAATCGGCTTCTCCACGATCGTCACTTCAGACCCAGTGCCAGACGACGATGACAACGAAGGCGCCGCAGAAACACCGGCGCCTTCACTCGCACTCTCACCCCCACCACCGACCACGGGTGTCACAACAGCCGCGGCGGCGCCAGCAGCAGCAGCCGCCGCGGGTTTAGTCGTCGCCTCAACAGCCACAGCCACAACGGCGTCCGCAGAAGATGGAATCGGTGTCTTGAGCGTGGAATGCGGGGACGCCTTCGGGGTGCCATTGGGAGAAAATGACGAGTAGAACATGGACGAGGACGGAGTGTTGAGAGCTGTTTTGAGAGTGGAACACGGGGACGCCTTGGGTGTGACGCCATCTTCGTCGTCGGATTGAGAGTCGACGGCGTTGGTTTTGATGGACGCCGGCACGGGCTTCGGGGACGACGTGACGAGCTGGTTGGACGCCCAAAAGTCCTCACTGTGCTCGCTGCCCGTTTCCGACACCTCGTGCATCAGGGCGACTAGTCTAAAAACACAACAAAGAAGAGAGAAGCGAGGCATAAATTATTCGTAAACCAAATTCATAAGATAAAAAAGAGAAAAAATTAAAATTATTACTCGGCATAAAAAATTAATAATCGCTTTACAGGTGGACTATCTAATCTTTTTTTTACGAATTTTTTGTGGGTCCCATAGGGTTCTCTCCTCATGTTATGGAGTTTCTTTAGACTAAAGCTAAAAGACTAGTCCAAAATTAAAAAAAAAGAGAGGACGAACCATAAATCATTTGTAAACCAAATTCAGCCAAAAATAAATAAATGCACATAATTACTCGTTATAAAATACAGTAATCAATAATCGCTACACAGGTGGAATGTCTACAACGATCTTGTCTAAAATGTTTTTTTTTATGAATACTTTTTTGTCCCATAGGGTTCTCTACAACAAACTAAACTAAAACTACGACGACTAGTCAAAGATTAAAAAAAAGAGAAGAATAACCATTAATTATTTGTATAAAAAATTCATCAGTCAAAAAGAAATAAATAAAAATTATTACTCGCTACAGAACAATCGATCATCGTTTTTCAGTTGACTTTATTTACAACGATCTTGTTAAAAACAATTTTCTTTGAGTAACGACTTTTCGGTTGGTCCCATATGGTTCTCTACACAATACATGTTTTACTCCCAAAGATGTAATTTTAAGAGAGTTCTTGCTTGAAAAGAACCAGGCAACTTAAAGCAACATAACTCAGGTGTGGACGTATTATTAGAGATCTTTTTAATCGTAGGATTCGAATAGGCTTTTTTTAAATCGCTAGAAAAAATGCGTATCTATGAAAAATCATTCAAAAAATACACCTTCCTTTCTGACCGGAGTTCTCCAGAGGATAAATTACGCACAAAATCCCACTAGGCTATAAATTGCAACACAGCTGGAACACTCATTTGACTTCTCGCCATTTTTTTTCAAGAAGTTTTAAATCACACTCGGAAGAAAAAGGTGAGCAAGCTCATTCGTCTTCGTGTTTTATTGAAGTTCGTTACTTGAAACAAAAAGAAAAAAAAAACATTTGAATTTCCATTTATGCTGCAGAATGAAGAAGGAAATTACCATAAAATACCCCACTCGGCTATAAATTACAAAACAGCTGGAACTCATCATCGGACTTCGCCCAACTATTTTTCAAATGTGCCATTCTACGAGAAGTTGTACACAAAATTACCTGGAAAAAGGTAAAACTGTAATATCCTTTAGACTTGAATCTCTTCAAGGTAAACAGATTTCCATGAACTACTTGAAATAAACCCGGAACAATCATTCGATACCATTCTTGAAGAAGTTTCAAACCCAACCCAAAAGAACCACAGCTATACAAAGATAAATTGAATCACGGCCTTCGTCTCGGTGCTTCAATCGAAGAATAATCATTAGTGAACTTTCTTTTGCAGGTGATGAAAGTAGGACCTTCCTTTTAGCGGTGTTGTGTTTTATAGGTCGATCTGCTATTAAATGCCTTTAATGCTCCGCTACGTTGATCTGCTCTTTAGTACCTCTCCTAAAAAGCCTTCGCAATAAGCAAGAGACTCGGGAACACATCCGAACAGACGCACGAGTGACTGAACCTCATCCCGAGCGCGTATTAGAAAATTATACACGGGCACGGACACTTTAGCGGGCGCGGATGCGCAACGAGCCGGAACCCAGGAGCGCAACCTGAACTACCGCATGCCCTCGGGCCTGGGAACACAACACCGACATTCCCCCCCGGCGGGGAGGCCCCATCCCCGTCCCGTCTTGGGTAATGGAAAAAGGCGCCGGAATCCCGGGTTCGACGGACAAGGCCTCGCTCATGGTTTTAAAGGGCCCCCGGTGTAGCAGGGGAAATTTAAAGGGCAAGAGAAACAAGGTTGAAAACGAAATTACCGATCGATTCATTTATCGTAAAAATTTCGGCAAATGATTTTCATTTGAGGCAAAAAAATTTCAAAACTGATCCCAAATTAATCAAGATTGTCAATTGAGGAGACTTAAACACTCGCTCATGGTTTGAAAGGGCCCCCGGTGTAGCAGGGGAAATTTAAAGAGCACGAGAAACAAAGTTGAACCCGAAATTACCAATCGATCCATTTTACGTAAAAATTTCGGCAAATGATTTTCATTTGAAGCAAAACATTTTCAAAACTGATCCCAAATTAATCAAGATTGTCAATTGAGGAGATTTAAACATTCGCTCATGGTTTTAAAGGGCCCCCGGTGTAGCAGGGAAATTTAAAGAGCACGAGAAACAAAGTTGAACCCGAAATTACCAATCGATTCATTTAACGTAAAAATGTCGGCAAGTAATCTTCGAAATTTGCATTTGAGGCAAGATATTTTCAAAACTGATCCCAAATTAATCAAGATTGCCAATTGAGAAGAATTCAACACACTGGAAGTGTGGGTTGATTTTTTTTGGCAGACACAATGCTTTCCTTTGAGTGATATTTCGCATAAAATACAAGACAATCTTTGGCAAGTCAGAAAAAAAACAGGAATCGACGCACATACTCTTTGGCAGAGAAAAAAGTTGACCTCAGCTCACAGGTGATCATATAGCACATGTAAGGGATTATTTATTTGACTATTGTGTAATTTCAATGAAATACATAATCAAAAACCTTGCGCAACGCTAAAATAACTACCTTTTTCTAAACGGAAAACTGTCATTTTTTGCAATGAACACACTATCTTTTCAACAGGTATTATTCCAATCCAACGGACAATGTCTCACTGATTTTTGACATTAAGGGGAGAGGATTTCCAATTCCTTTTTCGCTTATCTCGGTTTTCAAATATCAAACGTTCGAAATTTCATGAAACGATTTTTTTGGCAAGCCGAGAGGAAAAAAAAACGCTACTACTGTCACAGATGGTTTCTTTCCTGCATCAACAATGAGTTCAACATGTAAAGCGATATCTGCATACAACGGCATTTTTTTGTCTCAGGAAAATCTACCTTGAAAAAAATTGCATTGCAGCAGGTGTTTCATTAGAAAAACATCACATTTAATTTTACAATCTTCTGGTGATCCATGAAGTACGGTATTCTCTTGCTTACATTCTTGTAAACCAAGGGTCGGAAATCTTTGAAATATACAAAATTTCAATATGTTCTCTTTTGGGGGAGTGAAAAAAGGAACTGGAAGTTAATTATAAAAACAGTAATATTTTCAATAAAATACAAGAAAATTACTCATGGCTTGAATAAACCCAATACTCGTATTGGGATACAGACAGTTCCTTTAAAAAATGATATTTAAGGTAAAACGAATTATTTAATCCTTTAGAGTAATTTTTTTTAAGTTAGTCAACCTGCGTCGAAATCATTTGCGAAGTGAAAGTCTCGGCAATTATTTTCGTGGGTCTAATTGAAAATCTTCGATCTTAACTGGAATACATAAGAGGCAACAAACGAACTCGGCACATAAAATTTGAAATTTACAAAATTGAAAAAAAAAAACGTGGCAATTTTGCGTGTGGTAAGCATTTGAACCACTACACCGCTCTCAATATGCTTCTTTCTCCAAGTGCAGGGATTCTTTAAAATGGAACATACCAGTGGATTGCACAAGCAGACGCTTCTCTCGAAATAATTTTCGGTTCTTCAACGTAAAAGGCTAATATTTCAAAATTGAATGGCGAATGAATAACGTTAGCTTCGAATAGTATTTCCTGCGGGGTATCTCATCTTTATTTATTTTTGAACAACCGCGAGTGAAGCATTTAAAAATGTATGATCGCGACTCACGAGTTTCGGTAATTCCAGATAATCCACTCCATGATACAATTCCAACAGGGAAAATCATATCTTCAAGCAAAGTCTTTTCAACTTTCTATGAGAAAAACTAAAATCGGGGAAAATCCTTCTCATGTACTTTCACAACGCTGCGATTATTTTATCAACTGATTTTTTTTTGCAAAACGAAAGTTAAATTCATCTGCAAGCCATTTCGACGCGCCAGGATAATGAACTCGAATATATCCAGAAATCATTGCAATGAAATGTGCGAAAAAGCAGGGCATTTCCTTCCCTTTGCATAATTTATTTTTCTGTTACCGATTTTCTGGCCATCTGTAAATGGATTTTCCCACAAGAACTCTCAAGACCATTGAGCCGCGTTTAACGAGCTAATTTCTTCCAAGCAATGAGAATCACATTTTCAAGTTTTTACCTGAGAAAAAAATTGCTTTTTCCAGAATTTCTCGCGCACGAATTCCGTTTACAGTGGGAAAGCGTATGCTTGCTCAAGGATTGTTAACCTCGCACAAATACTTCCCGAAGGTTGTTCACTTTGAACTGTTCAGATGAATGATGGATGGAATAATGGAGCACTTCCTAATCAATCACAAAGTTTAATGAAGGACAAGAAAATGTCCATTTATAAGTTTAAAGGCGCTCGTCGCAATTTTCCATGGTTTGGAATTTTATTCGTATTAAATTAAAATACAGTACAGTATTTTCGATCTATTGATGGTTTTCGATTTTTCACTTTTACATCTCAGGGACCTGAGAGTATTCCCGCCGACAAATGGGAACGAACCTATTTTTGAAGATTGACATTAATTATCAAGAAATCAACAAATGTTGCAAAAAGCGACAGAGGAACAAAATTTGTATTTTCTTCATTTTTCCCCCTCAAATGAAATAATATTTATCCAGTTGCACGAGCAGAGGAACGGCATTTCCTCAAACTTCCAGTTGATTGATTTTATTCACGTGCATTCGCCAAAATTTGAATTTGTGATAGATGAATAAATAAACGATTCTCGACGACGAGAAAAACTACAGCGAAAGTTCAATGAATTTCCATCAACGCATTCGTGCCAAAAATTTAAAAAAAAATGCATCAAGGAAATATTGGTCAGCTCTTGTGCAACAACAGAGTTAGATTGAAGAACAATTCCTCGGTTGATTAACTTTCGTTTTGTCTTTCATCAGGTTATAATTATAAAGCAGGTGAACACAAGAACCAATATACTGTAGCATAAAACGTGGAGAACTTTTTCCGTTTTATTTCAACAAAGAAATTTGCTCATTCCCTTTCATTTGAAAATACGCTGGTTGGGCTTGAAAAGTGCTTCAGGATTTCTCTTGATTTCCCTGTTTGTCATGCTCGAATTAATTTTCTGGTTTCAATGTGTTTTAGAGATCTTAACATGGACTTTTCGGGGACCAAAAAAAAGGGGGGGTTGGGAAGACTTATACTTTTTTTTTTTAAACACAAATCAGCAGCAAAGCAACAATTGAAAAATGAATGTTTCTCACCTCGTGCCAATGTGTTGCATGACGCGCGCAAACATCGGCGGAGAATGATCGCCGCCAGAGGCGCCGCCTGGCGACGGCGGGACAAAGTCCGCCGCAGTTGTCGCCAGTGTCGACGTCGACAACGTCGTCGTGGGTGACGGCGGTGAATTGTGCGGCTTCCCGACAGCCCCGTCGAACTGCTCGATGATCTCCTGACAACTGGCTGAAATCTGGTGTTGCAAATCTTCGGGACGCTCTGCAACTGCGACACTCGCGCAAGCCCCTTCCAGGTCGGAACTGGTGTAATCCGACGAGTCGTAGGAATCGCTCCACGTGTCCTCGCTGCTCAGGTATTCCACAATTTCCTTCACCTGGTTTGAAAAAAAAAAAAAAAATACGTGGAGACTCGAATTTTCAAAATTGATACAATAAATGACACCCGAAGAAGTTTCAAGCTTTGCATCAATCATCGAAATATACAACGCAAAAAAAAAGGAACACTGGAAAAATATCCAAGTTCCAGATTATCCTCAGCTGAAATCACGAAGGATTTTCCCGCTTTCGCGTCGACGGACGTCCAGCGAATTTTAAACTTTCCCGGAACTTAGGCCGAAACAAACAATAAATCCCAGAGACTTCGAAATTATTCAAAGCCGGACTTTCTCGGAACACCTGCTTTATATATTGATAAAATATTGTTATGCTCCTAATCCAAACATTTCTGAAAAAATGAAGATTCTCAGATCCAATAATTTTTTCATTATTCGAAACTTCGGCGGGTCGACATAACCACACAAGTTTGACGAAATAATAAAACTTAATTTTCTGCTGGGGAAATCAAATTTCAAGCTCGGCAAGTTCAAAACTGAAACTTATATTGTAATTGAAAAACACAAAATTGAAAATATCATAAGAAAGTTCGACCACCACTTCTTACGTTTTACGAGAGGAAATGACGGAACAGAAGACAAAAACTACAGGGAGAACAGGACGGAATTAAACCAATTAAAAACAGAAAAATCTGGACGAATCAAATGAATAGAAATCTCGTTATAACGAATAATTGCTTACAACGAATTTTGTTATCTTCTCGTTCCTTGCTCAAACGCCACAATATTATTTCAATTGTAACTCGACTCTATTTTTAACTAGTATTGCTGCTCACAAAATGGGCTGACTCAATTTCTTGTCATATTTAAAAAAAATAAGAATAAATTGAAATGCATGCCAACCTGTTCATCATTGATCCCAGGCACGGTCTTCATCAAACTCGTCAGCCTATGCTCAAAATTCACCAGCTGCGGAGGCTTAACTTTCGGTACGCCCCTCGCCGACGCGTCTTTGTTCGCAGAGCTGATCATGTTCTTGAAAAAGGCTCGCATCCGAGACATCATCAAGTTGGTCTCCTCATCCGAGCTCCAGTTGTTGAAGCTGTCCTTTCTCGACACCGCCGACGACGACGAAGACGACGACGCCGCCGCCGTCTTTTGCTCACTGTCGACAACGTCAGGGACGTCACTCGACGACGTCGACGCCGATGATTTGTTGGAGGAATGACTGTCGTCGGATGCAGCCGGGGAAGCAGAGTTTGATCGAGACGCGCGAATGGCGAGAAGGTCGTCAGAGCTGCCGATGAACCCGCTGTCGCGATGCTTTTTCGAAGACGACGTCGACGACGAGGAAGACGTCGGTTTTGTGGCGATGTCGTCAGTGTCGAGTTTGTGAGCGCAGTCCTTGGGGGAATCCGTCGCCAATTCCACAGAGGCGACTACTTCCAATTCCCCGCCGGAATGACGCTTCCGCTCCGTCTCCAAAAACGTCGCCTACGCGGAAGTAAATAATCGATTTTCCGAAAAAAAATTGCACGTCAATAACAGTACAAAAAAAACTGGACATGTGTTTTCAAAATACGATGAAACGATTGCTTTCGTGCATTGTCAATACCAACCAAAATTTAAAAGTCCGGACAAAATTGAGGAACACGAAGCACATAATATAAATTACTGATCGTCTTCCTCAATTCAAAGAGCGTAAGTGACGCATATAAAAATAATTCGGGAACGTAAGGCGGAAATCATTGCCAGGATAATTTTTACTCGGGCCACTTCCTTCCCTTTTCAATCGACCTTAATTTTCGAAAGAAATCGTGTGAAAATCAATCCCATCATGTCAAGCATCAATCAGAAAAAAAAAACAACACAAAATCGTAAAATTACGGTCTCACGAGAATTATACTTGAAAACTTTTTTCTTCGCAGAAAGGATCATGAAGGCGGTCGGGAAATATATTGCTCTTCGAGCCTTGCCAGAATGTCGTTACTACAAGGCGCCAGGTTATCGTTAAATAAATTATCATCATCCTTGAAAAGATTTTAATCTTTTTCCATCATCAGTCACATTTGATTACCCGGGCGAAGGCTTCCAAGCAATCGTCCGTTGTCCATTTATTATAAAAAATGCATCAAGGTACGCGAGTATCAAGGAAAAAAATCCTTATTTTGCGAAACGACGGGGTTTTCTGAACATAAATGAAATTTTTGTGACAATTTCACAGGGAAAAATTAATTGTAACCTTCGAGTGCCGGTGAATCCATTTCCCCTGTTTGTTTGGATGGGGAAGATTTCAATTCTTGCCAGATTATTTCAAATGACTGAAACATGATTTCGACAAGCTATCAAGTGTGAAAAACATATTCCTTTAAAAATAAAAAGCTTCCCTGATGCCGTAAATACATCAGAAATTCTTTCCTTGTGAAATTGAAAGTGAAATTTCCCCCTAAAGTGTCATTTGTTGAGCAAGAACTTGTTCAAGTCACATTTAAAAATATAGAAAACTCTTAACCATTACACAGAGACGAGGAAATTTGAAGAACACATAATATTGGTGGACTCTCTAGAAAACAAAATTCAGGGGACCAAAAATATCCTCGAAGAAAGAATTTCTTGAGAACAGAGAACCCCTATTTCATGGGTAGAGATCCCCATAAGATTTTTAAAAAATTAATAAATTTCGTCACGCAGAAAAAAAAAACGTTGAGGACAAAATCGTCGAAGAAAGAGAGCACATTTGTACAGTTCCTTCATGGCAGCGACCAAATACATTTTTAAAATTTTCAAAACAATTCCTCGAAAACAGAAAAAAAAACAAGACGAACCTGTTTTACAGAGCGAATCTCCGAGTCGCTCGAAAAGTCCAGCAGAACCTTCTTCTTCTTGCGTCGTTTGATGGTGTCAAACTGACCGTCGTTCTTGTCGAAAACAATTTCCTCTTCCGAGGAGGAACCCTTGTTTCGGGCACTGGTGGGCAGGATGCTGGCGGCAACGGGCGCCGGAGCGTCGTCCCCGTAGCTATTGCTGCTACTGCCGCCACTGGACCCGGGCCCAGACGTAGGGCCGCCCAATGACGGTGGGCAGGATTCGGAGGACGCCGGACGCGGCAGGTGGCCGTCGGTGGGCGGCAAACCTGGACAAGCGTCCAAATCGTGCTCTTGCTCGTCGTTTGAACACGATCTGTTTTCGAAAGATAAAAGACAAAACAAAACCATTCGTTCAATCGGATTTTCCTAGTAAAAATGAACGATTTTCAGCAAGAAATTGTATGAAGAATCCTGCTTTCTCAGACCCGCTTTGAAAATTTGGAAGAGCTCGTAGTGAATTAATGGTGAGGATTACCGAGGTAAAAAAAAAGTGAATGGGTTGATCCATACTTTAGCTGAATTTTCGTTCAAAGTTCGGAGACTTTTCAACAGCCCAACAGTGAAACGTGACTGAAATTTCATCCTAGAAAATATTTTCGTCTCACGTGAAATTTATTGGAAAATTTTGCAGAAGAAAGTTACGAAATAGCCGACCCTGAAAATGACAAAATGCAACACGCCGTCAATGACTTTCCAAGCCTTTTAAAACGAGGTGCGGCGAATTCTTTAACCTTTTGTATCTTCAACGCCAACTCGTCTGTCATTAGAAACACGCGGAATTGATTAATTTCTCGGACTCGCCATTTTTATCAATTCTTATCCTTTCGAAATCATCGAATAAGTAGGATAAGAAAGTTGTGTTTCACCGATAGCAGCGAAATTTAACGCGATCACCTGGTGCCGAATATTTCCAATTCAACAATCATTTCTCTGAAATTTCCGTTAACCATGCAGACACTCAATATGCGGCACATAAATCAGACGGATTGGCAGAAAATGCGGTTTAGAAACCACAGGTTGAAGAACCAAGCACATAAAACACACAGCCGAAGGAAATTGACTTCTTGGTAAAAAAAAAACAGACACTCAATATGCGGCACATAAATCAGACGGATTGGCAGAAAATGCGGTTTAGAAACCACAGGTTGAAGAACCAAGCACATAAAACACACAGCCGAAGGAAATTGACTTCTTGGTAAAAAAAAATCATAAAAACGCTCAAAAATTTACCCCGCAAACCACCTTTCATATGCGCTTCAAATCTTGCGAAAGATAGCACCAGAAAAATCATTTTGAACATCAACTTAACATGAACTTCCTCGAGCGTCTGAATCCTCAAAAATCACTTCGATTTCCCCCTGACATAACTTGAATTGAGCAATAAATATAAACCTTTCTTGATTTATTTTCCTACAGAAACCCGCCGACCATAGAAATATGCTAGACTTCTAGTGACATCTACCCTCACTGACATGATTAGTAATTTCTCAATAATCAAGGAATAAAATTTACGGGAAGTGAAGTGTCAACATAGTAACTTACGTGACACCTTATGAGACTTCAGAAAAAAGCATTAAAAAAACGAAGAAGAACAGACACTCAATATGCGGCACATAAATCAGACGGATTGGCAGAAAATGCGGTTTAGAAACCACAGGTTGAAGAACCAAGCACATAAAACACACAGCCGAAGGAAATTGACTTCTTGGTAAAAAAAAAAATCATAAAAACGCTCAAAAATTTACCCCGCACACCACCTTTTATGTGCGCTTCAAATCTTGCGACAAATAGCACAAAAAAATCATTTTGAAAATCAACTCAACATGAACTTCCTCGGGCTTCTGAATTCTCAAAAATCACTTTGATTTCCCCCTGACATAACTTGAATTAAGCAATAAATATAAATCTTTCTTGATTTATTTTCCTACAGAAACCCGCCGACCATAGAAATATGCTAGACTTCTAGTGACATCTACCTTCACTGACATGATTAGTAATTTCTCAATAATCAAGGAATAAAATTTACGGGAAGTGAAGTGTCAACATAGTAACTTACGTGACACCTTATGAGACTTCAGAAAAAAGCATTAAAAAAACGAAGAAGAATACGTACAGTTCCAAGCTTTACAATTAATAATGATAAAATAAAATAAAAAAGCCGTGACACAGCGTTGGAAAAAATGAAAGTAAACGGACGAGTCACCTGAGAAGGTTTTCCTGAGAGCCCCGGCGGTGGTTCCGGGGTTTCATCACCTTCTTCCGCTTCCTCTCGGGGCTCGGCTGTCCGTCGCTTTCGCTCCCGACGGAATCACTTCCGTCGCCGTCGTTGGAGCTCGGCGCTGACTCTTCGTCATCTCTGTCGTCGTCGACATTTCCCTCGATTTTTACATCCTCACCGGCGCCCGACAGCCTGGCCCCGTTCTTTAAGTTCGCTCGGTGAGGATCTACCCCTGGAACAACAACAAAATCAAACAAACAAATTAATTAATTAATTAATCAAATAACAAAATTGTGCAGAACTTCAAACGCAAAAAAAAAGTTTTCACGACTCTCTATGGACTCAATTTGTCTCATTAAATGCTTCGTACCATTGGAGAGACGAAGTTCGTTTTCAAATTTTTCGTCATCCTCAAATAACAAATTTTCGAAGAACGATTTTTGATTAAAAACGAGCGAAATACGACGAGATCGTACTAAAGAGAAATAATTGATTCTAGTTCAGAGACGAATTTTTTTCTCAAAATTTTCGGTCATCTTCGGGTAACAAAATTTATACGAAACATTTTGCTTTGAAAAGCAGCGAAATTCAAGGATGACAAAGAGGAACCTTCTTCATTCTCACGTGAAATGATTATTTTAAATCGCAAATAAATATTGAAGGTCTGTAAAATGACAGCTGAAAAATATTACCTTGAAAATAACATCCAATGGTTACAACGAAATACGGTGAATTCCAAGGTTGAATAAGCAATAACCGGAAAAAATTCACTTTGTCACTTGAGGACACACACGGAAACATGGAGAAAATTGTCAAAATGAAAATCTGAGACTGCTCAAAGAGTTCAGAAATTCGGAAACTTATGCTATCTCGAGCTGAAGAAGCAAAATTATTCGTCAACTATGACTATATAAACGATTCTTTTCGCCACTATAGACGAAAAAGTGTCCTCCCATTCAAATTTTAGCAATAATAATGTATTTTTACATTGACTCAGGTTCAATCCTTGAAAACGGGAGCTAATGCAATCACGAAAACATCAGTAGCCGGGAAACCGGTGCCCAAAGAGAAAAACCTGATCAATCAAACTGGACAACACGAAAAATATGTACAAATATAAAAAATGATGCAAGGTCTCTCATCTGTGGATGACCCAACGCGAAAAATACCTCCGTCACGATTCCGGCCAGACCTGACGCAACCCATCGATCGCATAATTGCCTACAAGAGGGCCCAAAATAACGCAATGCTTCACCCGATCTTTCTTTTTCATTTTTCTATAAGCCGCCCACGTGAAATAATAGACGTCCATCATCATTCCTTCTGCCATTTTTTTTGCAAAATAAAAAAGCATCGGGAGTGGGTTTCCAAGAGGACAAAACTGGGCCTTTCCAGCTCACAGGCTGTTGCACTAGGTAAACTCATGACTGTAACAGATTTGTAAAAAGAGGACGAAGTTTTTAACCACAGTTTTAATAGAGTTGGCTTTGGTACGTTTTTTAGCCAACTTGCGATTGGATCAAACAAAAAATTCAGTTTACGACAGTTGAGAAGACTGCAAACGTGACAAACTACCAGCAAGAATTCATTCATCGAACGTTGAATCAAACAACACTTGAATAATCCATGACCAGGCAGAAATGAAAAAAATATTGCACGGGATTTCGCATCGTTGTCAACTGGCGAAGGAATGGCATTTGAGCAGATATTTTGCAACTGGACTTGCAATGATTAAAATCAAATTCCGAATAGTCACGAATATCTTACACATTTCTACTTACATCAGAGGTTCACATTATTAGACTTGAAGTGCGATAATTCGCAAAGTAACTGCCAATAATTTCGTTACAAGAAATACTCCTGCACAACGGAGTCATTTTTCAGGCACCAGCTCAGTAATTATATCATCTAATAAATTATTTTACTGTACTCGTTTAAAAACCAGTGTCGCTACGGTAAAGTGACCAGGGTTACCGAAGCAACATTGCTATAAAATGATATAAGGTGTACGTCGTTCCGCTATGTTAAAATAAAAAAGAGCTTACGCTTTTTCATTGGAATCACCAGCAAATAATTCGACGATCGATCAAATTCGAGGAATCGACGAAATTTTCAGCTGCGATGAAAAAATTAATTTCACCCAGCAATCAGCCAAATATTTGGACCAATCAGAACCCCTTGAATTAATCGTACCACATCGAAACTTACGAAATCCATGCATTCATGTTGAGTCAACTGACCTCAGAATGACTCTAAGCTTCAGTCTGAGACTTGAGTTTCAGTGAATTCGAAAACAGGTTCAGAGCTGACTTAGTCCCTGACCATAATCCAACCAACTAACTCGTCACTGAATAATACAGTACTCGTGAACACAAATTTTTACACACCTGCCAAGACCAATAAACATAAACACAGCCTGCGTTTCGTTTCCGGTCAATACTTTCTCAGATAACGAGCGAGAATAATGACTAAATCACGAATTTCCCACATGCCACGTGGGCGTGAGAGAAACGACGAGGGGGGGAGAAATGCATGGCGTGCAGGACCGGGACAGGCGTGAATGTCGAACACTAAAACTGACACGCAATTATGCGCCATTTCGTGATGGCGGTGCAAGTTTTTTTTTTTTTTTCACAGCCCCGGGATATTATCGCATTGCCTAAACGGAATGCCCTTTGCTTTGCTTAACGCCGCTTCCGTCTACGTCACCGCCAACGGTGTCAGGCGCTCTTTGCCGCTTTACTGACTAGTAGAGCGCATAAAAAGAGGACCTGTCTGAAAAAATTTGGAAGTAACCTTTTTTTTTTTAGAACGATACACACCTAAACGGTAACGAATTTCCGGAATTTAAATATTGAAAAACTCTTGCGATTTGAGACGAATAAGCGCCTAGGGGTCAATCGAAAGAAATAAAGAGCTGGAAAACTTGTAAAAATTATTTCGGAGGATTATTCAAGATATATAACCTTCATTGGAAATTTTTTTTAGAACGATACACATCTAAACGTTAATGAATTTCCGGAATTAAAATATTGAAAAACTCTTGCGATTTGAGACGAATAAGCGCCTAGGGTTGTCAATCGAAAGAAATAAAGCGCTGGAAAACTTGTAAAAATTATTTCGGAGGATTATCCAAGATATTAAACCTTCATTGGAATTTTTTTCAGAAAGATACACACCTAAACGGTGACGAATTTCCGGAATTTAAATATTGAAAAACTCTTGCGATTTGAGACGAATAAGCGCATAGGGTTGGACAATCGAAAGAAATAAAAAGCTGGGAAAATTGTAAAAAATTATTTCGGAGGATTATCCAAGATATGCCATGCAGTAGCAAATGATTAATCCTGGCGCACTTTTTTTCATGTCGGATTTCTTTACAAATTACAACGATGAACAATTCCCAGAGTTAGAAAGACGAATATGCTTGCCGAACAGATTGAATCGAGCCTTATACTCAACGGAGCTTAAGAAGCAATCACAAATCGCCCCGAAAAATTGCAAAAAAAAAGTGAAGAAACATTTCAAATTTTTTGAAGTTGTAAGAAGTTCGATTTATTACGTTGATCATAACATAAATGAAGCACAGTAAATTTAAACAAATTGGATCCTGCTTCAATCATCTCTAAACCAGGAAAAAATATCAGATTTTAAAAATCTTAACATAATATCTCATAAAAATTCATAATTATGTCCAGTTTGATGGACTTTAATTTAATAATACTACACCACCACCTTTACCTGTTCCAGTTATACACATTGCAGGTAGATTTTAATTAATTCTCATTATTCATTTACTATTTCATTAATTCATTCTCGGACTATTCCCATCATTAACGGATGAGAAATAAAAAAAGAGTAAAATAAAACTTTTCAATTAAAATTCATCAACTCAATTTCAGCTGATGGAGGCTTTTCACACCCGTGCTCCACTGACAAGAGGAAACCAAATAATGACGTAATTTTCTATTGAAGAGGTGAATTTAAATTCGTACGACAAAACTTTTTGGGGTCGTTTTTAAAAAAATTGAAAGATTCGATTCCTTTGAATGCATCTCAAGAAGAAAATAAACAACAAACTTGAGACATGAATGAGGGGCTCAATGAAGCCCCTGGTGTTTTAGAAACGCTTCAAGAACCGGGACAAAAGCAGACGTCGTTCCGCCGCGACGAATAAACTCCGTCAGACACAACTAATTACCTCCTCAATCCGAATGAATCATGACTTCCAACAAAATCCAACACACAAAAAAAAAAAACATGTGACGGACACTGAGGAACACCTGGTTGATTCTTCAAATCCCCCTTCCTCGCAGACACGTTCAAAATTAACTCCATTATCAACCCGTGTCTCATGCGGTCATCATCAATTTCATCACCTGGGACGTCTGACGTGGAAACAAAACCGCATTCCCTCAAGGGGATTCGTTTTGACAATGACGTTTTCAGTAGCGAAAAAAAAACCGGAGACCTCAATGAGATGGCCTAAAAATTCAGCAGGTTATGGGAACTGAATCAGATCTCAAACACCTGACGATAAAACATTACTCAAGATTGTCCTATAATTGAAGGAACAGTGCTGGCTAAAATTTTCCGGTCTTTAAAACTTGGAAAGTCTTTCGGAGCGGAATAATTGATCCCGGAAGGGATAAAATGAACCATTTATGTTCGTTAATGTCCCCCTGAGAGATTTTGCTTCAACAACAAATAGGATGTCCAAAGAAAAAAAAATAATGTCCTTAAGAGATTTTCATTTAAGAGACGTTTTGCTCAAAAAAGACCAGAAAACTTTTTCGTCAGGAAAAATTTATTCATTCTTCGACCGAGATTTTCTGAACATCGATCTAAAAAATTAAAACTTCCAGCGAATAAAAAATATAAAAACACGCAGCCGAAAATTAATATCTCGTATTTTCAGGCGCGGACAAATCCTCTAATTTTTCTTTCTAAAATAAACGTTATGGTTTTATATTTTCCAAACCACTCAAACGGGATTGGGATTACAACTTGAACAAATTCCAAATCCAAGAAAAAATACGTAGCTTTCCCCCGCCTATCTGTTCACTCTAAAAGGTTTTAGTTGCCGAGTGAAAGTCGTTTTGTGACTGGGGTTAGCTATGCCTCACTTTAAGTCCGAGCTAAACTCGTTTCACGCCTCTTTTAGCCGCCTACGACACCGGAGCTTTTAGTACCTCGGATGGACTTAATTGACGACTAACGACCATCTTCGTCTGAGCCTGAATTAAAAAAAATATATGCTACTCAAGGGTCTGTTCAAAAGTTTCCTCACTCTTCTGCTTTCTTTATTTTTTAAACGTGAAAGTATTTTTCGCGAAGAAATAAACCATACTCTCTTGGCTACAGATAGGATTTCTACTGTGTCAAGAACGAATACAGAAAATAAAAAACGAGGTTGGATACGTGTCAACACAATTCATGCTGCTGAACACTTCGAAATATATTGAAATCTCTACGGCAATGACATATACTGTACCTAAAAAAAATCAGGTTCATTTTTAAATTTTCTGATCAATGTTATACAGTACTTGAATTTCAATTTGTTAGCACAGAAAAACGGCAATGCTATGGAATAGAAATTCTCCGAAATTCTTTCAAGACGTCGTTATGAGTCTCCCAGTAATTCGGTGTACATCTACTTCTCAGGAACTTAGGCAACCAAAGAATACGATTTCAAGGAGTTGAATAAATTTTTTAATCGCCCCTTGTCAATAAATTCAACAGTAAAAAAAAAAAAAAAAAAAAAAATGAAAGAGTCCGGTACGCAACCAACCGGCACAGCAACACGCACCAAGGCTTCGATTCCCTCGTTCAAGATGATTTTACCCCAAAAAAACAAAATTTTTCCCCGTCTCATACAAATAAAGAAGAAAAAAACTAAAAATAAATACAGAGCTAAGAAAAATGGATTCCGAACTGAAGAAGGAGTCGACCTAAATCTGCCCACGATCTACAAATATTTCATTGGCTTCAACGGAATATTCCTAATATTCCCCTGCTCCGAAATTTTGATGTCCGGCTTTCACTTTCCCGCGAGGGAAAATTTCACCGGTTTCCTTTCGGATCTTCCTCATCAAAAAAGTCGATTCCCAATTTTACAAAATTTCGGAATGAAAGTTAATCTGCATATTAACCGATTTCGAGAGCATGCATTGAAGCCGCTACCTTTTAAGCTTGTGGATGCATCAGTAAAGATAGTAAACATTATAAAAAAAAACTCTTCGGACCGAATTCATTGAAAATTTCAAATAAATAAAAAAAAACAAATCCGCGACCGAAATAGTGTATGTATGAGAAAACCAACTTCCTTTCACTGAAATCGAGGGAAAAGTCTCGCTTCAAGGGAATATTTTGAAAATACTGTACAATTCTGGGTTCAACTCGTGAAAAAAAAAGTTCCTGAGTCAAGAGGATGTTTTTGCAATAAGAAATTCCCGGAATGTTCCCGGAATTTACCAAAGATTGCTGATTATTACTTGTCGTTACGAAACTTTCGAGTTTCTTTTAACGATGGTTCAGAGGAAATTCAGCAGAAATTCGTGAACATCCATCTTCACCATTTAACGTCAAAGAAAAAATAGGCCAACTTTTCTGGCAACAAATGAACACAAGAGATCTGCGATGAAGCCATTCATCACAAAAGCCTCAATCATGTCACACAATGCTTCATCATTAATCTCTTTTCCACGCTTTTTCCGCAACAAAAAGCATCTAACCAACTTGACACAATTTTATGTCACTTGGGGGGGGGGGGGAATACAGTAGATTGTCTTCAGTAACAAGCTGAAAAACCGCAGTGATCAAGCGGGCGTGCAGAAATTATTTTCAACATTTTCACAGCAGAAAACATCCAACCCCGACAAAAAACCAAAAAGTATACTCTTGAAGGTGACAGCCAAAGTTTAAAATACAAATATCTGCACAGTACTGAATTTTAAAGCGGTTTGAGAAAAATATGTTTCTCTACTCACCGTATTTTCAAGTTCAACTGCGTCTTAAAACATGATTAAAGACGCTTCAAAAACACGACCTTCTCGACTTAAACCTCAGGATTTCTGGAGTTCATACGAAAAATATATTGGCTTCAGTTGTAAAGCACAAAAAGAGCAAATGTCACAAGAGCTGAAAATTTTCAACGAGAAATGTGAAAGCGAGTGCCAATATCTCGACCGAAATACATTCAGACCTAACCAAACCTCCAGAGTGAATATTTCCCGCAATTCTGCTTTATTTATCATTGTTGCAAACTCTTCTGAGAAATAACCGTCGAATTTCCACTCGTCAATCACGATTTAAAAATCTGCAACAACAAAGAAACTAGCGTGAGATCTCAAAAACCTCAGCCTTCTCAAGTCAAACCGAACTTATTTTCGCAACAAAAGAAAAAACCTTCAAGAACAGAAAAAATTACGCGCTGACGATGGACACAGTCGACGGCGACTCGCACGGTCAGAGAATGGCAGACTCGACGCGGGAAGCGCAAAAATCCCGGGTCGACAGCAAACGGTCGGTTACAACAAAAGCTCGACGAGGGCAAAATATTTACTTAAACTCGAGTAAACTTTTCGCGCGAGTAAAAACGATGGGACAGAAGCCATGTGCGCCAAGCAAAAGAAAAAAGCTCCAACAAGAGAAAATTATAAGCAACGTAAAGAACAGATAAATAAATAAAGGACAGGAAATCGACGAATTTCCGTACGTTTCTCCAAACGCCACAATTTCTAAAAATGCAAGATCACAATGATCAAATAAAATGCACATCAAAACAGCAGGATTGTCTAACCGAAATATAAAATACGAGGGATAGTACAGACAGAATAATTCTAAAAAAATTTATAAGACACCCTTTGAAATTCACCTTAAAATCACACCTCTTTTTGCTGTAGCCATACTTGATTTTTCGTGATCAACGCATATTTTTAATGAACCAAATTGCAATACCGGAATACCTTGAAGTGGAAATTTATTACTGTTCTCGCATTTTCATAATCAAAAGCAATTATTGACTTTATTTTTATTTCGCAGAGTTACATGGAAAACCGCATATTTTCATCAACTCTTTTCCGACTTTAATGTGAAAAAATGAATAAAATCGGCAAGAAAAACGAGGCCGCGTAGTAATTGAAAAATATCATCTCGTCGGCCAAACATGCCTCGTTTTATTTGCAAACAAGCAAAATATCAATTTTATCTATCTCTGGTCGAACCCGTTCGTCGCCACAGCAATCATTTCGCTTTGGTTATCCTTTACGCTTTGCCGCAAAAAACAACAGCCACAGCCGGATTCTGCATAAATACTGCATCTTCCAAGAAAGTTTTATTTTGTAAAAATAATAAAAACAGATGACAGGTTTTATGCTGATCGATCAGACTTGAAATCCCGAGATCTGAAAAAATAGTTGTACAGTAAAATAACACAAGAATGCTTAGCATCTCTGGATTGCATCCACAGAATTTTCTCGTCCGCTGAGAGCACAAAAAAAATGAATAAATGGATCAAAGTTCGTCCGGGAAATTTAAATGAAGTTTTAAAGGCACCCAATTTCGTGAGTCAACATGATTCAAGAAAGTATGGCATCGGAAAGACTTCATTCTTTTGTTATTATTTTTTTTTACAAAATTCACTCGTGATTTAGAAACATCTCGTCCACTATTAAGCAGTAGCAGTTTCCGCATTCACGATCGCTCATGCAAAAATTGAGAAATGCCAGAAAAATGTTCATGGAATACGCTTGTCATGCCTTAAAAAAATGACACTACTTTAATTTTTCTCCGAATAATAGCAGAATTTCAACTGCCCGCAAAATTCATTAAATTCAACATTCAATTTCAAAAGCTCAGCCTGATTTCCTCAAGCGTTTCGGTGCACTTTCGGTGCACTTTCGAAACTCTGGTCTCCTTTCCTCTTCAACTCGAGTTGACAAATGTTGGATCAGTGGTTATGAAATTATAAAACAGTCCGGGGTAAACATTTAAATCCACCCATCCCAAGCCCAGCAAGAAAAACAAAACCCTGACAAAACTTCGAACAAACCATCTAACCACCAATTAAAACAAAGGCGCAATGGGATGAAAACATCCCTTCATCGTTGGTATGAGGTCAAATATTTCGACAGGGCAAATGAAATATGCAAACGTCCCCCACACGAGAAAAAATTGTCTTTGCAAAATTTTAATCTTTCAGCTTGCGTAAAATACAACGTTCAAGATTGCTTTATCGAAAAAGTGGTCCTGTAGAAAAGAAAAGATTTACTGATCGTCACTCAGACGCGAAAAAAATGTAGATACAAAGAAACTTTAAGCCCTACTGAAGCCATAAAAAAATGAATGAAATTCCGAAATTTTTCGGGAAGCGAAAATATAATTCTTCGACAAAAGATTACGACCATGAACAAGGACGTGATACTGTAGTAAGACACTTTCACCGAAGTCTTGCCCTGGTGGTGGTTCTTCCGCGGAAAAAGCAAGCTTTGTAAGCCCAAGGCTATTCAAAAAATAGTACAGCAATAAAAATTTGCTTCTGTATGGGAACAAGAAAACATTTCTGCGTCTTTCCATCAGCTCCCAAGCAAAGCCAAAAATAAATCAAAATAGTCTTGGAGCTCAGCTAGACACGCAATTGCGCCATCAGGATTGCGTCTCACAACCGCGTGGACAATGAATAAAAGTGACTTGAAATAAACTAAAGCGAAAATAAACTCATCTTCTGCAAGAAATAAAACTAGGAAGCGATTTTCAAGAGACAAATTTTAGCATGCGAGTCGAAGACCCACTGAAAAAAGGACAAAGCTCGTAAAATTTCTCCTACGAATTATTTATCGCATTGCATTTACTTTTTATTTTTCCAAAGCTATCAAGTTAGACAGCATCTGCAACGACAGTCGAACAAATTTTATACCGTAGTCCCCTTTTTCTCTTCCGCGATTTTCTAAGAAAGTCGAAGAAATGCAAAAAGGTTCACATTCCGACCGATAATGCCCGGTGGAAAATGGGACCGCAAATAAAAGAAAAAATTCCCCAAATTCAAACGAACTTCATTCTAAAGTGAAAAAAGTTTGCCTCTTGAGAATCAAACGAAAAATTGCAGCATGATAAAAAAAAATGCTTGACGTGGAATGTGGTCGGGGTTTCGCCTCAATACTTGAAATATTCGAGTGGTGTGGCACTCAACCAATTTAGCATGTCCAGCAATTGGAGGACACATCGCACAAGTTCACTTCAAAAAAAAATTTGTTTTAAATCGAGGCCGGTTAATTAACATAACGTATATTTATTTCTTCCAGTGTTTGAAGTGCGCTTGAAAATAAAATAATCGTCGAATTCCTGCACTGTAATGAAACTCGGCATTGGTTGAGGAATGCGAGCAAATTTCTATGCAAATCGATGTCACGGTATTTTTTCTGCTCCACGTTTCGCAAAGAAGAATTAAACCAAACAGCCATTAAAAATCAGAACAATACAGAAAAAATGTATCCGCCAGAAGCACGGGAAACCAAGACTAAAAAAGATACATTTTTCGCAATCTAATCAAACAATTCGGATGATCATTTTGAAGAAAAAAAATTTCATCAGAAAACCATGATATATTCCTTTTAAAAATGTAAATTCGTGGCCCGCTGGTCAGGAATCATTCAAAAACACATGGAATTCGGACAATAACAAAAACCACTTCAAAATTCATAGGAAAGAACATGCCAAATTTCTCTGATGTTCATTCATTTCAAGTCCAAGTGTTACCAACATCAATGCCTCCACAAGCTTCAAAATTAAAATCATCAGAGACAATTAAATACATTTTTGTTGAATTCTTCTTTCGGATAGCTTCGACCATGCAGGATAACTGCATTCATTTTTTCTAAGGAACACCCTGTATCCACACCTCCTCTACATCGACTTCTCGAAGAGAAAGATTCATTGCATATTCACCACGGTATCGCTGAAGAGAGTGTATTTGTAATTACAACACTACAGCTGACGTCACGGAGAGAATATAAGAGTTTGATACGGAAGTACTAAATCTAATTCCCAATATTCTCTCCTATACAGCTATTAAAAAGCGCGTAATTGGACTCTTGAAACAAGCGAAGAACATTGAAACGTAAATGACTTGAACTTGAGGAAAGCCCCCCGTCGACAAGATCTGGATTCGAAAGTGACACACCACTGTCTGTTTAATCGCTTCTTATTATTCAAACATTTCGAGCTCTCCATGGGGACAGGAAAGAAGAATGCATGAATGGAATAGGAGGAGGATAAACAACAAATAATAATATTAATAATAATAAATTATGGAATTCTCCAAGAGAAAATGCTGTCGTGAAGGAATTTCCCCTTCATCCTTCTACGGGCAAAAAAAAAAGTTATGATCTACAGTTCTAGTAGATTGGAACATTCCCTCAGCCGTTCCTACAGAAATGAAAAATAAGTTGTAATTTCCGAATGCTTCAAAAAAACATACGGTACAGAAAACATGAAAACAACCTTCTTTCGTCCTATAAAAAAAAAAGACATGCACCTCAAAATATGATTACATGGTCGATTGGAAAAAAACTGCTCTTCGAATTATGCATTACGTTTCGAAACTTCCTTAGCCACTAGAATTTATGTCAAAGGTTTCAACTCCAAAAAAATGGGCCTCTTATATAATTCAGTATAAAGCATAACGATTTGATAGCAAATTTGTAGAATTTTTTTGAGTAGGCCAACAGTTTAAATGCCTTGCCTCCCAGGTAAGTAGAATATTGCATAAATTTCCCATTTCGATTCACCGCATATATTCAAGTGAAACTAATGCTATTTTAGTCGGAATCCAATTTAATTTTAGGGAATGCCGCAAAGCATAGCATCTATAATTATATTTTAATTCAGTAGAAGAGTTGAACAACGTCGCACAAAAAAATAAGAGCTCCAAAAAAATTGTTATCAAAGGTCCAAGAGAAAAAAACCCAGTTTCTTTAAACATTCCATCAGTTTTCCAGCCCAGGTTCCCTAAATTCCAAAAATAAAAAACAAACAACGAGTAAAATGCTGTAGCTTCATCACGAAAACTTATTTACGAGCGCCACCAGAACTTTCTGCATTTCCCCCGGAAATCTTCCCCTCGGAACCCGTGAAAAGGTGTTGAAATGCAAATGCGAGAACACTTCCTCGCAACAACAACAAAAAAATCCCGTCGGCAACCCTCTTCTGTTGCAAAGACACATTCACAGCCGATCCAGGAGCAGAAAATAGAAGTGGTTCAAGGTAAGCAACACCCGGGCATTTATTTTCTTTAACCTATAGGAAAAGAGAACCCCAGACGCACCTTGTAAGGTTGGGCTCGACAAACGGAGTGGGGGAAACACGGGTCATAAAATTCAACCGAACCCCATTCGTGTATTCGCAAGAAAACCTCCGCCGGAAACACACTTCCAGGGGAAACCCCGGTCTGAAAACGATGCATTCCTCTGGAAATAAATTCCTTAGAACAGCAGCAACAACCAATGAAAAAAAGAACTCGAGACGCCTCTTCTCAATTGTTTGCTTTGTTTCGGTTCCTCGGGAAAGTTGAAGAAAGTGGAACAACACACTACTTGATTTTCGCATACACACAAAAAAAAAAAGAAGCTTCAAATGCGCGTTTTTCGCAGCTTGGGAATAATTTTCGCTCTTGATCCAGACTCAAGGCAATTTAAAACCGAGTACTTAACTATCCCGGACTAGTTAACCAAATCTAGGAATTGTATTTCCACGAGGGAACGAATTTCTTTGACCCAGAATGAAGTACTGAACAAAGGAAGTTGCTCTGAGCTTTCACACAGCGTTGTTCGAACAACGATTCATATTTTCTTACAAAACATAAGTCGGCCACGAGCCAGATTAATCGCCGATTTAGATTAAATTTTGAGACGACAGAAAATTCGTTGTTTCGCACCATAAAAAAAATGAAGGACGTACATTTCTGATCCAGAATCAAATGCATTAAAATAAAACATGTTCCAAAATCCAAGAGCGATTTTTTTTCACATAAATCATCTTAGAGCCACTGACGAAGTTCGACGAAAAACACGATCTGTCTTCGGATTATAGTCGCGATTTTCTTGGATTTTTAAACCAGTTTCGATAAACTTCAAGTAAAGTACTTCAGTTCACTTTACAACAATGTCTCAAATTGCGTTCTTGACCAAAAATGTACGGCATTGACCCATGTGAGACGCAAGGATCAATCCGATTTTTATTATCATTAAATAAACAAATTGAGGTCATTCGAAAATATAAAAAATAATTACAATAAAGAAATCTGTTATTATTTCAACCAGACGAAAAATGTAAATTCAGTAGTTTTTCTTTCACGAATCGTTAATCCTTCAAGTGCATTATTTTGATAAAAGCAAACTCTTCCTCGAAAATCTTGAGCTTTTCGGCTCCTTCGACAAACGAAACATGATTTTGAATCGGCCGAAATTGCACCAGAGTTCCCGAAGTGAAAAATGTGTCGTTTCTACATTTTCTGAATTTTTTTCAGGTTAAATCAGTGTAGCGTGATTTCAAACTGTCGTGTTCGGCTCGGAAAGTCAAAGAAATATTGGCCCAAATTGTATATTCAGAGTTTAAAAAATATTAAGCGGAATTTCCGAAAAATAACAGTGCTGTACCTGGAAAATCGTCGCTTTGAGCAGCAGCTGCATTTTTTCGACCAAAATTAAGCGTTATTGTTCAATTAATTACATAATTTTGATTGTCACGCCGGAACTCGCCAAGAACTCAGTACTCGGAAGAAACAGGTGCTTGATAAGCCAGCAATTAAGTACGTAAGTGGTATCATCTTCTCTCATTTCTGCGTGTGTGTGTGTGAAGAAAGCAAAGTTTTTCGTCGCCCCTTGGCCCGTAATGAAAAAAATAAAATAAAAAGGTTCATGGACTGGGGGTTATTAAGGCGTCAGGAGTTCGTCACAGTCGAAGCAGGCGACTTTCTTTTCGGTGGCGTCCTGCTTTGGCTCCGAGGCGTCCAAGGGTTCGCTCAAAATTTTCATTTCCCAGTCGTTTGCTTCTCATTTTTTAGAAGTTGAATAGAAATGATTCTTCGTAATGTAGACAGAAATGCCTTTTGCGTGCTCCAAACTAGATTCAATGTTCTAAATTTTGTTTCAGAACATCATTCAGTTTTTCAAACGATAATAGAAAAAAATCTGAAAATGCCAGAAAAGCAATATCTAATTTATTATAGGCTGCTCTGACGGGAAAATATTTCTGAGTCATTCATTTTGAAAATTCTTTTTAAACGAATCAACAACAAACTTCCACTGAAGTCCTAAAAGTTTTTTGTTACAAAAGTTCACAACACAAAAAGACACGCTAATATTACTCAAGAACAATTAAATTGAATCCAGGCAATAAGAAATTACCTTGCGTCAATTCGAATTCTTCATTTAATTCACAGTAAAATTCCGTCACAACGAATCTCATTATAACGATTTTTTCCTCAAGTAAAGCAGTTTCTACGCAGTTGATATGTTATTTAAAAAACTCACATTTTATTACAGATGGACTCTCTACAACGTATCTCAAGGGACCAGAAACATTTTTTTGTCTAGAACTCCTGTAGCATGGGGAGAGAACCCTATGGGACTAAAGAAAAAAATCGTTGCGCAAATAAAATCGTTGTAAACAACATCGTTGTTGAAAGAGTCCACCTGTACTAAAACTAGTACTGCATTACATTTCATTTTAAGCTGTTTAATGCAATAATGAGAATTTAGTGCCCTGGCAAAAAAAAACCTTTTAAAGCATCATCCCTCATGCCTTTCTTTCCCCTTTTTTGGGCAACGTTTCGGACACCGATGGGACCCTAAAAAGTACAGAGAATATTGTAATAGACTTTTAGTTGTAGGGAGAGTCCACCTGCATCGGAAACTTGTACAGTATTTCATTTTATTTTAAGCCTGTCGCTGCAATAATGAGAATTTAGTGTCCTGACAAAAACCTTTCGAAGCATCATCCCTCATTCCTTTCTTTTCTTCATTTTTCTTTTCCTTTTTGGCAACGTTTCGGATGCGACCGCAAAAAAATTCGTAGTACAGAGAAAATCGTTATAGACTTCTCGTTGTAAAGAGAGAGTCCGCCTCTATTAAAAGCTAGGATTATTTTTTTTTTATTTTAAGCTCTTGGTTACAATCATGAGATTTTAGTGTCGTGACCAAAACCTTTCGAAGCATCCCTCGTGGCTTTTCGTTTCTTTCCTTTTTGGCAAAGTTTCGGACACCGATGGGACCGCAAAAAAATTCGTAGTAGAGACAAAATCATTATAGACCTTTCGTTGTAAAGAGAGAGTCAGCCTCCATTGAAAACTAGGATTAATTTTTATTTTAAGCTCTTGGTTACAATACAATCATGAGATTTTAGCGTCGTGACCAAAACCTTTCGAAGCATCCCTCGTGGCTTTTCGTTTCTTTCCTTTTTGGCAAAGTTTCGGACACCGATGGGACCGCACAAAAATTCGTAGTAGAGAGAAAATCATTGTAGACTTTTCGTTGTAAAGAGAGAGTCAGCCTCCATTGAAAACTAGGATCAATTTTTTTTAAGCTCTCGGTTACAATACAATCATGAGATTTTAGCGTCGTGACCAAAACCTTTCGAAGCATCCCTCGTGGCTTTTCGTTTCTTTCCATTTTGGCAACGTTTCGGACACCGATGGGAAGTGTTTCGCGAGGAGGTTCGGCTTGGGAAATGAGGCGTGCCAGGCCGCGTCAACAGGTGGAGGAATGCGCGCTGGGAATTGGGTCAGCCGACGTAACCGAGCCGGCGAGGCGATACCAGGGCAAATACGACCGGAGTAAATCACGGGGCTCGCGGTTTACCAATTTCTTCCTTTCTTTCTTTCTTTGCCTTTCATTTCTTTACACAACTTTTTTTCTTCATAAATACAAATTTTTTTCTCTCTCTCTCTCGTAATCTAGAAGGACGAAAAAAGCGACTTCAGACCACGCATTCCAAGAGTGATCCTCGGGAAGCTCCGGGCATGACTCCGCAAGAAGTTACCTCAGCATTTTTTTTTCTATAATCTGCACGAGAGTCCCTAGGGGCGATTACAACGCAGACATTGCATTCTTTTTTTTTTCTCGGGAATCTGGGACTGGAATTCGAGTCACAAACGATGAAGTGGAAGCGAACCAGAAGTTCATATTGGTTGAAAACGTCTTGTCCAAAAACAACTAGTTGTGGAAACGGCGCAAGCGAAAATGGCGAATTACTGAATTGGCGATCAAAAGTCGAAGAACATGAAAAGTGATTCTGGTCGCCTTCTTCGATAAACTTTCAACTACATTATTATCCACCAGCACAAACGAATTTTTTCTACATGCGCTCTTTCGTGCAGCGAATTTTGGAAAGAGATTCGCGCGAACGCTCTTGATATTTTTTAGGCTTTGGGAATATGTTCAATCGGCATTTTTTTTTTTTTTTTTTTTTTTTGCGCCAAGAATACTGAAATTTCTTAGCGAAGTTATGTTTTAGCCATGTACGGCTTCGGACTGGCGCCGTTTCGTTACAAGAAATTTCAAATTAAAAATACACGAGCTTTTCTAAAAAATATTATAAGTTTGCGGCGAAAAAAAAAATACTTGAGACTCGAAAAATTAAGCCGGGTTTTTCCCCGCTTTCCATGAAAAATCGTAGAACAAGGCTACGGTCAAAAAGAGTAGGCGAGTACGAAAGAAATTAATGAGGAAAATTGCAAGCCTTCGGACACGCAAAGAAAACCGAAGGACGCTTTTCAACTGACATTAAAGGGAACCCTAACACCACAAAAACGGCTTTCCGAAACTCTGAACACCTCAAAGCATTTTAAAAAGAATATAAAGATATCTTTTACCACCAAAAAACAGTGGAGATATAAACATGTGAAATGAAGCTATAAACCATCAGTCGTACACAAAAACGGCTTTCCGAAACTCTGAACACCTCAAAGCATTTTAAAAAGAATATAAAGATATCTTTTACCACCAAAAAACAGTGGAGATATAAACATGTGAAATGAAGCTATAAACCATCAGTCGTATTCAAAAAAAAAGCTTTTACAATATCGTCACAGAGAAATATGGACTGTCCATGACAAATAGTAAATCAGTTCCAAGTGTGATGTTGAAAATGACGCTAAAAAAAAACTGAGTCAATTCTCTTCCGAAAAGTGACTAATTTCATTTTCAAACGTTCATCGTTCCATCAACCACGCTCATTAAAATAATAAACCTTCAATGGAGAAGACTATATTTTCTTTTGAATAAAGTTATTGAACCTCGTCGAATTTTCTGTTTGTCAGAAAAAGTTATTTTAGCACAGGGTAATCAAATTGTTTCTTTATATTTTTTTTTAGAATCATAAGACCTCTTCAAGCATTCTAAATTGCTGGTAGAGCTGCTGTTGGAAAAATTATCCCCCAGAATCCGAGAGATTTCAAGTGGAACCTTCCACATTATCCATTTATATAATCTCAAGGACGTTTCGTGACTCGTTGATCACCGAGATGCGTGTCATCAGAAAAAAACCTTACCAGAAAAAAATTCATAATCAGAGAAAAATTTCCTTTTTTCGCCTTCAAGGGGAAGCATGTCAAGAGAACCCAGCTGAAATATATATTTTCGGAAGGTAAATGAATTTCGCACGGGTTAATCGCACACAAAAACGGCTTTCCGAAACTCTGAACACCTCAAAGCATTTTAAAAAGAATATAAAGATATCTTTTACCACCAAAAAACAGTGGAGATATAAACATGTGAAATGAAGCTATAAACCATCAGTCGTGTTCAAGAAAGCTTTTACAATATCGTCACAGAGAAATATGGACTGTCCATGACAAATAGTAAATCAGTTCCAAGTGTGATGTTGAAAATAACGCTAAAAAAAAGCTGAGTCAATTCTCTTCCGAAAAGTGACTAATTTCATTTTCAAACGTTCATCGTTCCATCAACCACGCTCATTAAAATAATAAACCTTCAATGGAGAAGGCTATATTTTCTTTTGAATAAAGTTATTGATCCACGTCAAATTTTCTTGTTTGTCAGAAAAAGTTATTTTAGCACAGGGTATTTTCCCGCGGCAAAACAATTTTTTTTTTAGAATCATAAGACCTCTTCAAGCATTCTAAATTGCTGGTAGAGCTGTCTTTGGAAAAATTATCCCCCAGAATCCGAGAGATTTCAAGTGGAACCTTCCACATTATCCATTTATATAATCTCAAGGACGTTTCGTGACTCGTTGATCACCGAGATGCGTGTCATCAGAAAAAAAGTTTACCAGAAAAAAATTCATAATCAGAGAAAAATTTCCTTTTTTCGCCTTCAAGGGGAAGCATGTCAAGAGAACCCAGCTGAAATATATATTTTCGGAAGGTAAATGAATTTCGCACGGGTTAATCGCACAACAGACCACACAGAACATGCCGGCAAAAAAAAGTCTCGCCCCCCATAATTTTTTTTTTCTTTCTCAGAAGTGTGTCAAATTTTTCCGCGCATTTTGGTCGAGTCTCGACAACCTTGAGGTGCCCAAAAGGACTTGGCTCGGAATTAAACTCATTTTTTCCATACCCCGAGGCAGTTTGAGATCACGATAACTTGACGACTGACTGACTTTTCCGTATCGCCAAGTGGGGCGGGAAATCCTCGCCCTTGTGGAAGGCTTTTTTCATAATGTGCTTTGTCTCGACTAGCATCGACAAGCAAACCAAGTCTCGGGATTTAATCCCATTTATCTTCTACTTCATCATGGGGTTCAGACACAACTTATCTAAAACCGACCAGAAGCTCAAACTTGAATAAAATATCCTTGGGCATCGCAGCGAAAAATGCTAAATTCTTTCCTGCTTCGAAACAATTCAAGAAAAATTCGCTCATTTCTTTAAATTTTACTTTCGTGCGGAAAAATGCGCATGATATGATCGCAATCTGAATCAGTGAATACTAGGTTCTAATTTCCAAAACATTAAAACAAAATTCCAACTACAAGTTCAAACTCATAAATCAAGCATCCGACATTGCCCTGCAAAAAAGCTATGGGTTGAAAATTCGTAGAAATCAACGGGACGAAATTCCTCACCTGCCATGCAGTGATAAAAAAAAGCGCAAAAGCTTTGTTTTTCTTTGAGAAGCCCTTGCTAAATGCCTTCGTGAGGAAACAGGTGAGGAAAAGGGCAATTTTGCGGTTTTTTATTCGCTAAAATAGAGAAAAGGAACCACGTTTCTCACGTCGGAACCGTTAGCTGAGAATCGATCGCACCTCGAGGCATTTTGACCCGCCATTTCGTTTCGGTTGAAATTTATAAACTGTAAAATATTCCAAGGACAGAATATTTGCAAGGGAAAAGAAACAGCTTCTCATTTTTGAAGGGCCATTTTCCTTGTTAATTCACTCTGCACAGACATTTTTGAATCGAATCATTTGAGAAATTCTGCCATACGAAATTTTCATTCTCCGATTCATTCTTTTGCGCACATTCAGACAAATTCGTACGAAATCGGCAGAAAATTATTATTTCCACTTTGATAAAAATTGTGGATTCGTAATGCATAATACGTTTATTTATTATAACCCTGGGTATAATAAACGCTATCACAATCGCATTCTAATTTGCATTAAAAAATCCGAAGTTTTTGGTGCCTGTTTTGTAAGCCTAAAATTTATGTCCGAGGCACCAAAAGGTTATTTATTCCAACAATCATTTTAAAATAAATTCCAGGTTGATTTTGTCAAAGTTTCCAGAAATCCTACAATTTTTGCATTACATTAATAATTTATTTCGCATAGACTTACGGGTATTTCACATTCTTTCTTTTTAAAAATGAATGCTGAGTTTTACGCAGCACATTTTTGAATAGCCTTCATCAGAAGCAACTGGTCAACTAAGTTCCAATATTTGGCAAACAAAAAAGACTTGGTCAACTCAGATACGCATAATTTGCAACAGGTTTGGCAACAACACAATGGCCTGGAAAGTTTTCTCACACTGAGCAATGTTTTCCTGTCTAGCTTCCCACGACGGTTCATAATCCAATCTCAAGACATTGATCAAATTGCGAAATGCATTTTTTCACGCGAAATCGAGCCTTGTGTGCATCACAAATCAAAGTTTGCACAAGACACCGCACGACGTGTTCTCCGAATGAAAAAAGAAAATGGTTCTGTTTCGCAACCAAAAATCGAAAGCCAAAACTTATCCACAGTACACTTGTCGGTACCGTAAAAGGTAAAACTTCAACTTTTTTTTTTTTTCAAGCCTATTGTGGCTTCGGAAGATATTCCATTTCTGAAACAAGAAGTCATGACCATAAACTACTCCTGACAAGCAACAAGTGATATGTAACGAGACCCACATTTCCTTGTTATTATTTCGACCTAAAACAGTACGCCGTACTTTCACCAGTTAAACCAGAATTCTAGATTGCCTTGACTTGCAAAATCCTTGAGGCGCTTCCGCTACGAAAATTTTAACGACGCAATGATTTTAAGCCGTGACGCATTTTAGGAAAGCTTCCGACAAGAATCCGTATAAATTCATCTCGGCTGCCAAATATATATCTTCAAGAGATATTTGAGGCATTTTTTCTCGAGAACTACAAGATAACTGCGGAACGGAATTTGCAAGTGAATTTGACAGATATGAAAAAAAGCGTCACAGGATTTTGAACAAGATTCCGTTTTCAAACAAGGAACTCCGTATACTCACTGTTGCCAAAGGTTAGTAACTCTTTGACCTATGTTTACGAGGCAAGTTCCTCTGAGTGCTAACTGCTTTATAGTACTCCCGTGCTCCCTGCTAAGATATCAAAGCAGTGGGTGTTGAGATGAAGATCTTTAGTTGTTACAGTGTCGGAGAAGTCATTTACTCTCAAAAGTGTTCACATACAAATATAAAAACGAGACTTCGAGAGAGGTTCTGTTTATCTACTACGGGTTCTTTTCTTCTCAATAATAATTCCGCAGTACTGAACATAATAAGTGCGTCTGATAAACTAACAGACACGCCTATTGCGTTTTGAGTACCTTGAAAATGTCCTCGAGTTACGCAGTTCTTTCTTTTTATATTTAAATAAACGAGTTTTTAAATTTTTATTTTTTATAATTTTTTTTAAAAGCTTGAATTGCAAATCTCGCGAAGCATCTGCATTTTTTCCCCCACTCGAACCTTTTCTTCTCTTTCCCCAACTCAAATTAATGCGAGACTTCGTCTAATGCTTTTGTTTCTTCAATGTTATTCGTACGTCAGCAACTGTTTTAGAAAGGTGAGAGAATTAAATCCACGACAGGATCATCTGAGCCCAAAGATAAGATAATCTAAGGGGTGGGGACCAATTGCGCTTTGGGCACCTTTTAGTTGCCCTTGAGCTAAACAGTTTTTTCCCCCACTCTCTCTCTATTTAAAAGTGTCGACATTTAAAATGTTCCTCTCGTTTAAAAGCTCATTTCATCTTGAATTGCAAATTTGGCGACGCGTCCGCCTTTTCTCTCAAAACCTTTTTTTTTCCCTCCCTAGCTTTTCGCAGATGAAATGATTGCGAGCCCATTAGGCGCAATAATGTATTCGCGGCGGGAATGAGCGAGGCCCCGGCGACAAAAGGTCACCGGCATCCATCAGAATAATCCCGGCGGCCCAGGGTTGCGCAACCAACCCGCGCGCGGGGCCCCCAAGGGGAGGGGGGCCTCGACACGGTGTGGCAACCTCACTCGAAATACCCTCAGCACCATCGTTCGTTTTCATTTATGGGTCCCAATCATATAGAATAGATCACCGCGATGTCACCACGTTCTGCTCGGATGAGAAAAAATAAATAAAAGGAGAAAACCATAGTCACGAGGTGATGAGAAATGATCCCAGTTTTGCGGCTGGCTGATGTTTCAAACAAGGCAGGTTAAGAAGTCGTGGGACCAGACCGAATTTAGCACAGAAGAAGTCAGATTACCTGTGCTAATGATCCTGGGGAAGGGGGACTCTGACCAAATAATAGAATATCACGGTTAATTGGGTAATCTTCCAAAACTTGAATTGAACGAATCGAGGGAAAAGTTGAAGTACAGTACTGTAAAATATTCTGAAGGAAATAAATCGGCTGAAATGAAATCCACAAGTTTTACAGCCAATTTATTTTCCTGACAACGACCCGTGTAATCAAAGTTATAACATGACGCTGGCATTTCCGAAGAACGTCTCAGAAAATCTTGAAAAAGAAATTTTGAACAAAAGGGAACATTGTTGTCCAACAATGTGGTCTTTGAGAAAATATCGTAGGGGAATTTTTAAAGGGGAACCCACTATTTACAAACCAGAAACCCTCTCAGACGTTCGTTTCTACGACTGACAATTTTGTTGTTGCTGAGAAAGTCAAACCAGAACTCACCTAAAAAATCCGTCGTAAAGTGTTTGTTGTCACTGCCGTCGTTGGCAGAGGCTGACGCAGAACACTGCGACGAAGCGTCGTCAGATTCTTCCAGTTCCTCGGGTTCTTCTAATTCGGGTTCTGGTTCCACTCGACGGCATTTCTTCAATATGCCTTGGGGCATGATGGGTGTTTTGCTCGGCACCTTTCGTACGAAAAGGTTACACAAACAAATGATTTTAGCCTTCAATTTAAAATAATCTCTCTCTCGCTATATTTCATACTGCTGTAGTAATTTTTTTTTTCAAATTTTAAATCGCAAATACACTGTATTCCAGGCATACATTTATATCGGTCTTCTAATGAAATAAAGCAGAGGACTTTCAACAAATAATAATCTTCGCATAATCGTTTTTCTAGCCTCGTTCTGCCTTCGTTGAAGGCTTTCTGTGTGGATGGAGATGGAAGTACTTCAAAACATGAAGTAATAATATTCTAGAAATTCCTGGTCGCTTTTTCCCGTTGTCAACATTTGTGAAAGGCGCTATGACTTTATTTTGGATTCCGAACCTTCGCAGATTCAAAGAAACTCTTGGTTAAAATCAGAGGGCACCAATTTCGTAATAAAGAATAAAAAAAATATATGTGCTTGCACAAGCTAAATGTTCTTTAATGCTGATCCAGAGCAAACGGAAGGAATGGTACATTCCCTTATCCCAACATTCGCTCATTTGACATGACCTTGGTTCAAATCACTTCAGTTATTCGGGGTTTTTTTCTTGAGTTGAAGATCATAAAAAAATTAAGAACGGAGAAGGTTCTATCACGAGGTATTGCTGGTTTTTTTTTTCGTCTGGGTCTGGCGTCAAATAGGCAAGTTAAAGTTATAAATGGTACGCACAGTTCACGTCCACTCAAGTCAGAGCATTCCCTTCATTCGACCTAACCTTGGTCCCAATTAGTTAAGTTAGTATTCGAGGTTGGTTCTTATATAGTAATTTTTTTTTCAAACAGTGGTAAATTGTTATTTTCCTCGCAGACTCAAAGACACGCGTAACTAGGAACCATTTCAACCCTAGTCGAATAGCATTAGGAGACTTTCTCTCTGAATAATTCTTGGCAGCTTTTGTAGATGAACAATGCCAGTCACTCTGATGATCATAAAATTGATCACGTTTCGAAAAAAAAATTTCAGAGAGATAGTTTTTCAAGAGTTTATGCCATATAAAAAAATTTAGAAAACTGTTCGCAAATTTTATTGGCATTTAAAGACAAACTTGTAGCATCTTTTTTTTTTTACCATGTGCAGTTGAGTACTTTCATACGAAACTATCGCAGGGGATTATTTTTTTTTTCAAGGGAAAACAACATTCGGTCCCAATTAGTTCAATTAGTATACGAGGTAGGTTTTTGTTCACACCATGTGGTAAAAGATCAATTTTTTTTTTGCAAGATTAAAAATGAGAGAGCAACGGTTTCCCTCATTCGTACCTTTCTGCCGGCAATTCCCGTGGCCGCCGAATTGGTCGTCGTCGTCGGCACACCTCCACCACCACCACCACCACCACCACCAGCAGCAGCAGCAGTGGCGCCTTCGGACCCGGCGCCAATGTCAAAGTAGAAGTACTTCTCCATCTGCGACGGCGGCGGCTTCGGATGCGGACTGTGGGTGCGGGACCGCCGTTCGCCGTCGCTTTCTTCGCAGCTCTCCTCGATGATGGTGTGCAGTGTGAAGTCGATGGCACGATGGTAGCCGCGCAGCTCCTCCTCGCGGTCGAAGTACGCCTCATCGCCTGATGAAGCGCCCGACTCGCTGTAGTCGCTGGCTTGTTCCTGCTTGCAAAAAAAAATCAAATCAGAATATATTATGCAGTCAAAATCCGGATTAAAGTGCATTCATCCGTCCTGGGACATTTTTTAAATTGGCATCTCGCAAAATCGGGGAGGGAATTGTTTCAGCGGAAGGCTTAGTCGAGGTCTTCTACGGTACAGACGAAATAAGTTTGTTTGTAGAATTTTCAAGACCAAGGATTCTATTTTCATGGAGACAAAGTCACGAGAAATTATTCGAGGCTCAAATGAACAGTTTTCATGCACTAAATGAGGTATTTAATGAAACAGAATATGTATTTAATATTTTTCCATGTTTTGTGTCCAGTAAAAAGAGCATAGCTGTTTCTTCACGTTGTGAATGGACAATTTTCATGAAAATACACAATCCCACGATCCGTAATTCAGCTGCAGGTATAACGGGACAATATCCAAGCGTAGCCTGAAATGCATTAGATTTTTTTTCAAACCATATTGAAACTTCAATTGGATCGCAAGTTTAAAAAAAATTTTAATTAGATTTTTTTCAACTTGCAATCCAATTGAAGTTCTAATATGGTTTCAAAAAAATTGGATCGCACGTTAAAAACAATTTTAATTTTTTTTAAACTTGCGATCCGATTGAAGTTATAATATGGTCAAGAAAAATTGGATCGCAAGTTTTTAAAAATTTTGACGTTAGATTTTTTAAACTTGCGATCCAAATGAAGTTCTAATATGGTTTTTAAAAATTGGATCGCAAGTTAAAACAATTTTAATTTTTTTTAAACTTGCGATCCGATTGAAGTTCTAATATGGTTTTTTTTTTTAATCTGAAGTTATTTAAGTTCTCCTTGCAAAAGCCTCTTTCAACTATCTGATATATCCACCATCAGCACAACTTGTCTGCATAAATTTTCTCTGTACAGCATAACGCATTTTTTGTGGTTCCATAGAGGCATAGAGTAATCTCCACATTATAAGGGGGCTTTTTTTTTACAAAGAAATTTCTCTACAAGATTTTTTTCTGGCACCCTTGAATTCGTCGCAGAGCGAGAGAGAGAAAGAGTACACCTGTACTATTCCGAAGACAAAAATTTGCATTACACAAATTTCTTTTTCAATATTGTTCCGCATTACTCGGCATGAGGACTGCGTGTCCACTCGACAACGGACCTGCATTATTATTCACACAAGGACGGTCAAGCAGTCGGTAGGCAGACGAGTCAACCAGCCCCTCACCCCAAATTCCCCCCACGACACATGGCCACCACCAGCACCACAAGAAGAAGAAGAACCCAGCTGTCTGTCGTCAAGTCTTTCCATTGCTGTCCACCCACGGGACGGGACACGGTTCGGGGCCGTTCAACTCTCCAAAGATTTCATTATACACCGCACCCCCCACCTTGGGTAATCGGACCAGTTAGCGGGAGTTATCTGTACCGTTCGTTACGGATCGCCGCTCCTCACTGACCCCTTTCAATTAAAAACCGAATAACGAAACCCAACAACAACCGATGAAAGAAAAAAAAAAAAAAACCCGGTCCGCGTACCAGGCCAAGTGGTCTGTGTTCCCCCCTCTTCACAGTTCCTCGACTCTCGTTATTCAAACAATTGGCCACAAAAGGAAAACACACGCATGCACAAACAAACAACCGGTTCGTCAGGGAGAAAACATTCCTGAAGGTGTCAATTGCGCCATTTTAAAACCTTTTTTTCTCTCTCTCTCTCAGGAAAGTACTTCATGCGAGATAATGCAATTTGCACGCTCGGCGTGGACACGCAACTTGAATTACGAAGGAATGCGGTGGGGAAGCCAAGAATATTTGGCACCGAGTGGAAATAATTATTCTGGACAGAACGAACTCGATAATTTCGAGGAATAAAGAGGTCGTTACTCAAATTTTTTGCCAATCTCAAGCTTCTGTTCGCCAGATTATTTTCGCAATCCAGAAACTCGAGTTGCTATACAGGAAAAAAACAGTTCTTTTTCGGCAATTTTTATACTGGAGTGAGGGTAGCTTTGATGAGCAATTATTGGTATAAATCAAGTCTGTATCTGAACATGATTCACATCACCTGAGAGACTTGGGTCAGATGTTATTTACGTCAAAGCCGTTCGGAGAATTTTGACCCAGAAACTCGGATATTCAAAGAACATCATCTCAAAGGGATAAAAAAAATACTTTCAACTCATCCCTCGGAATTTTTGTGACCTGTCGTCAAAATGAAACATGAATTTTCCCCATCTTCGCTTCTTTCAAGAAGCCCAGAATATATATACATTCTTTTATGTGCAAGGAACATCTGGTTCGAAATGTCAACGTGAAAGACAGGAAGCCCAGAATAGGGAACAAAGCCAGGAAGCGGATACGAAGCACCTGCGAGCACAGTCCCAAATATGAATTAAGTTCCGAAGAAAGTTTTTCTTTTCTTCATCTGCCAGCTTTGTGAAACCTCGTGATCCGCATTGATCCCATAAAAGGAGAAGGGACACACACAAAAATGCATTCATGCGCATCAATGACTCTCAGTTTGCATGAGATGAATCTGAATTGAGAATAGTTTTTTTTTTGTGTGTCAAGCTTCTTAGGTTTATTTTTGACCTCTTTATCGAAGTACAGTTAGCTTTGGTTCGAGATTTTGCTCTTCATCAACTTTTGGCTGAGGGTCTGTTTTAAATTAGTGATGGAGTAGATTTTAATGAGCTTTGTTTCGGATAAGAAGTTAGATTTTAGCATGAGTTTCAGTAAAAATTCATGGACGAGTTTAATTTCAGCTGCAGGTATTCGAGTGATTTTCGGTTTGCGTTTAAGCATAAGCTTCTTCCAAAATGTTGTGTCAGATTCCGGATCAGGATTTTCTGAGAAGTTCAAAATTATGTGCAGAGCTTATTTTTCACTGCGGACAAGGGTTAATTTTTTCTCTCTAGTCTTTCACTTGAAGCTACTCCTCCAATGCTGTTGGGATAGGTTTTTATTCGATTTTTATTACAAGTTTATTTGTAATCTCGTCAGATTCGGCTTCGATTCGATTTGCCCACGTTTTGGCTCAGAACCTGGCGTAGGTTCACGTTTCTAAGCTTTATTTTTCTTCGCAGATTGACGCACACATTTACTCAAATACAGTTTTAAATTCCTAAATGAAGCAAAAAAAGAGTTCAAGAGAGACTCCAATCGCTTTCGCGAAGTCAGTTTTTCGCAACTGATTCCTCTGAAATTGATCGTATCAAATCAAGAATGTGAAAATGAAAATTATATCGAGCCAATGACGATTCAAACTTTTTCGACCTTTTACAACAACCAGAAATTCTGAGCACCGTCAGCATCCATTCGCTTTGAATCCGTCCGCAATCGCCATGTAATTTCGTGTCCCCATTTTCTTTGTGCTTCAAGATAACGGGGTTTTCGGCCAAGTAAAAAAAAATTCGCGTAATTGGCAAGTGAAAGCCGGATTCGAAGGAGATCCGAAAAAAAAATATCTGCAACGGGACACGTGATAGAAGGAAAAAAAAAAGACAGGTACTGAAAAATGGCTCACACGAGATTTTATTGTCGATTAGAATGAGATGATTCTGCCTGAAATGTCCGAATTTCATTACTGAAGTACGAAATGAGAAACTCGTCTCCAGAACCAATCCAGGATAAATATATCCTTGAAAAATGCCCATTCCTCGTTATTTTCTTTAAAATAAATAAATAACCCGATGCCATGATAATGAAGGTAATATTTGACGAAGAACGCGACGCTGCCAGGGTTGAATGAATTTGCACTCATCATTTTTCCGGAGTCCATCACTCCCTTTCTTCCAATTCAAAAAAACTGCACTTATTCTCATCATTAGTTCTCCTCCACCTGTCCCCATCTCACCGCAATTATTTCAACCAAGTAACTCTTACTCTCATTATCTCCATCAGCAGGATAAGGAGAGAGATGGAGAGAAAGAACAGCTGACAGGACATAGGAGACGGTCGACTGGAATGCAAGGGTTTTATCAAAAGTTCTACGAATCGAATCGCCTCCATCATGATTGCAGTTGAATGAAAAAAAAAGGCTGTGACCATTCCGAAAATTATGATGCGTTCAAAGAAGTTCCAACTCCAACCCAACAAGAAACAAATTAATTTTCGAAAAGTTATTAACGTAACGGAAGGTTTTCTGCGGAAAAAGACGCTCATCACATGCATAATAATGACTTCTTGAAGCTCCGCCAATAACAAAACTTCCAAAGGAATCAGTGAAATCTACTCGAGGGCAAGGCCTTCTATTTTGGGACCACTATCGGGTTGTTTTTTTTTAGACTCGTAGTGATTTTCTCACAGACGGGTTCCGAAAATTGAGATCATGAATATATTTGTACCAGATGTTTAAGACGACAGCTGAGAAAAAAAAACCGGGAACATCCGACCATATAAAATTATTTCTGATGTCACTCATAGAATACCTTTCACATTTCTTCGTATCTCTTCCAGTTGCTTCAACTTCACGTGTTCATCGTTAATTTTAAAAATGCTAAAAATTAAAAACCCCTTTCATTAAGCCAAAAAATTTTCTTCGTGAATTTCCAACAAATTCAGAGAAGCCCCTCGCATATCTACAATGCAGCAGCAGATAAGAGAAGGAACCATCACCCGAACCCGGGTACAATATAAATTGAGCGATTGCTCTGTAGAAGATAGCACGTATTTTGCCTTTCTTCGCGAGAACCAGATGATAAGAAGGCTTGTTTTCCACACAAACATTCGTACTGGATGAAAGAATGAAGCCTCTACGACTTCATTCATAAAATCGTTGTAAAAGCTCAGTGAATAATTTAATGACACGCAGAACTAGGACAGCTATATCACAATCCCTTTCAAACCAAGTCAGGAAGGGTATGACAACCCTCTACGATCATTCTTTTTAATTTGTGATAACCAAAATGATGCAATTAATGTAACACAAAATGTGACCTCATTTGAAAAAAAAAATCCATCAACTTTCAGTTTTTTCCGTCAAAATATCTTCAACAGTTCAGGAAATATTTGTGGTTAGAAATCGGTATGATCTGAACCACCCTGTACAACACACAATTCTTCACATTTTCTGCTCATGTCCAAATCCAAAATATCAAGAGATTAAAAGAACTACAGAATTAAAATTTTGAACACAGCTAATTTACGGTTGGAGCCAGACTTTCACCATCACATCGCTGCAGATTTTTTCAAGACTAAAATAAATTGACTGAATTCTTCGGATGCCCCTCGAAAGACGTGTGACTATTCAGAACAGCGAGGATTTCACGCTTCTCGACGACAAAACAGAATTCTTCTCCACATTTTCCACGTATATTTCCTGAGTTTCATCTCGGATTGTTTTTATCTTTCGTTTTTTGTTCGTGAAGAGAAAAGAGCATGTAGGAGGATTTCCGCATCAATTCGTCACACATGCAGATGCGAGGAAGAAAAAAAGTTGAAGCTGTTCTTGAGGACGACATTTTGTAGGAAGATGGCATGAAAATTATGCGGCGAACCTGATGCAAATG
>CAJPEX010000689.1:0-86089 GCA_905338405.1 Notodromas monacha
AATCACATGTGAAGGGTTTTTTGTGGCTGCTTCAGGTGGCGAGATCATCCAATTGTTCCTCTTCCTTTGGCGCTTATCCATTCTGGTATTGTCGAATTTTTATATTGAACTCCAATTATTTTTTCGAACTGCAGTACATGTCTTCGGTTTTTGAATTTTCTTTGTATCGCCGTTATTGTGGGCGTTTGACTTGATGCATTAATTTCTTGCGTACTTTCGTGACAACGGGTGAGCTGCTTTTGAGGAGAAAATAATCACGCTGTTCCATTTCTTTTTTGGCGGGTTTTACTGATTTCAAAGACATGGCAATGTTTGAATATCATCTGATGAGTTTCTACATCAGCCGTTTGCATCCTGCAGAATAGAAGACTTGCTAGAACTAGTGGCTTTTCTTGAAGAATTTGTATTGTACTTTCGAACCACCAGTCAAGTCTCCGAAGATGATACGCGGTGCACAATTATTCACTCCAAAATCAGTGGTACCGCAAATGGCATGAATATTAAATACCATTGATATCAAAGCTGGCAAGTAACTCGTGTTGCGGGTATTTTGTTGTATGGTTGTAACAACAGCTTGTAATATAAAGCAATTAATGTAAGCAGGCGTTTGAAACAAAACTAGAAATAAATATTGGACAGCTCTGATTCGGCGCGTCAAATTACCATTAGAAGTTTTAACAGATGAGCACCCTGCAATTCATCTCGCCATTTACTTTGAACAATGAGAGAAGTAACTCTTAGAAGACGGATTTCTCAGGATGCAATTTCACAAATTGCATGAGGATGAATCTTTCTGAAATGCCTTTTTTTATAAAGACGAAGGATATGCGTAATCTTGGATATTACAGGTGGACTCTCCTTACAACGAAATTCAAGGGACCAGAAAAATATATGACGTGGATAGAATCCGTTGAACAGAATCTCTACAACATTTCGAGAGAACCCTACTGGAAAAAAGTCGCAATGCAGAGAAAATTTTCGTGTGCAAAATCGTTCACCTCGCTTTAGTAGTACAGTATTTCGATATGGTTTTCTAGCCCAGGAGAACCAAGGTTTCCCGAGGAACCAGTGGATTCCACAGCAATTGTACACCGCTGCACTGTACTCCATCGTGGACGGCGTTAATCGTGGTCTTCATATTTTCTCCCTATAGTCCCAAGGTTCCTCGTCTCTCGCTCGAGATGGTAGCTTTTTTCCTGCCCACCACGCAAAAATCTCAAGCTGTGCATGTATACTCATTATTTATCTCGCCCATGTCCATCAAGAGAACATCTCGAGACATTCTTACGTGAAGCTATTCGCTATACGACCAGCTTGTAGTTAGACGCGGTCGTTGGGCACTTATTTCAAAACTTATTCCTACGCCCGGTCTTTTCATTCTCGCTAATTCACTTACACCGTCACCGCTGGCATCGGGTAATGAAAAATGATTATGCCATTTGCTCATATACAGGAACTAGTCGTAAAATAACTCGGCTTCTGAGTTCAACTGACCGTCTGAAGTGCAGGTTGTGGGAGATCGAGAGAGACTATATAAAGATCCCTGGGAGTCCGTGGTATATTTAAACCGCAATTCCCTCGGATTGCAATGCGGGGAAGTTATTCAGAGTCGTGCCTTGAATGCCCTCTTCGGAATGCCCACGATTCTGCACAGGCTGCTTTAATTGCGCACATTCTGGTGATCTTTGAGCCCAGAGAGACGTGGAGTATTCTTTCAAGCGCACTTACGAGTTTACTTCATTACCGTTTGACGGACTTGAAGTTCTTCTTTTTTCGAAGATCTATATAGTTCCTGAAAATACAGTCTCGTTTTTAGGTATGTCGTTTCTTCCATAAGTTCATTTCCTGGCTCAAGAACTTCCAAGAGTTTAAATCAGTGGTGCCTGAGAATGTATGTATCATTACCACAAAAAAAGATAAGAGATCATCTTCTCAGGAAAATTCTCAGCTTCCGCATATATTACATCGGCGGAATTTTACCTATTCATCAACATTCCAATTTGGAAAAAAATATCAACAAGGTTCCCTGAAATTCCCAAAATGAAAACAAAACGGCAACCCCACTCAGTGTCTTGAAATATTGAAGCAAGTATTGATTCTCCTGGGTTTCATGGCGATGTCTGAAGGTTGGAAATTTTTCGAAACCCCAATTATTAGCGGCAATAGTTGTCTGAGAAAAGAGAACTAAAACAGAATTTTTCCAGTATCCACAAAGCAAGACAGAATTAAAAGGTAAACTCACCAAATGAAGTGCTAAATTTGGCGAAAAAAGGAGAAATATACGAAAGGTGAGCTATTTTCAGCGGATTCACGACGAACATATCTCAACCCGAAACCTAGACGTAATTCAGAGATAGCAATGACTCGTTACGCCATTCAATTTATTTGTACATACCGTGAATGTTACGTCAGTGCATTTCGAGCCTTCATCGTCTGAAAATTAAATCGGCATTTTAATTTTTCAAGTAAAATTCCAGGGTGGGTTATAGTATTTCACAGTATAAGTGCGGAATGTTGGACACAGTTTGAGAAACGTTTCGAAGCCTAAGCACTAGGTTTACATGCAAAGGAGCACGTGACGCATTTCAAATGCTTTTCCCCGCGAATTTCCCTCCTTGGGACCATTTCTTGCGTCACCGCATGAATCAATCTAAAGTCAGATTGAGTGAGCTGATGAAGACGTGAAAAGCAGTTCACCAGAGGGAATAAATCATGCCCGGGTTGGTTCCCTATACTGAAACATCCCAACATTCCGTAAGCAAGTGTGGAACTGATGGATGAGCCGGCATTTAAGTGCANACCCATTCATTCCCTGACATTGGTAACAAAATATATGTAAAAATTATATTAGAGCACAAGGTCTTCAGCTTGTTTCTGTGTGAGGTTTAGTTAAATGAACAAATCACATAGAATCTTTGATGAGAAATCATATAAAGCCAACAATTTATCTTGATCCTTTAAAATTTCAGAAAGGGTCTCTTCATTGAATTCCTGTACTTTAACCCTTGGACGGCGGAGGGTTCTTTCCCATAGCGGGACGGAGTTGGATTATTTTCATATCCTCCCGCATTTTCAGTCTTGGGAAGGTCACCAAAACCCTCCAAGGTGGGCTGAGGTGAAGTTGGGATTAATCCGAAAAAAGCCGGTAGCCTAACTGAGAGTTTTTTTTTTTTTGCAGACAAAATTTTTCTGCTGGGAGGGAAAAAAACACCGGGATTATTCCGGACTTCGCCCTTGGCTCCCTGTCCTCATTTTTTTCTTTACCTCTCTGAGGTGGTACGAAATTTTGCGAAAATAGTCCGACTTAACCGTCCAAGGGTTAAAATCTATCCTCAGCTTGTTTCTGTCAGTATGAAATGCTGGACATAAGAAGAGAAGGTGCTCTAGTGATGCGCAAACTAATGTATTTATGCTGCAGGTGTTACACCACTTATAGACACTTCTGAAAATTGGATGAATTTTTTACTCAAGTGCCATGAATTTGTCAAAATAGCTACAGTATCATGTATTAACGGGTGTTAGATGATGCCAATTGTAATGGTTTAGTATTTCTTTGATCAGCAGAACAATGAATTTGGTCTCTTGTCAACGCTATCAGGCTCACTTGCAGTTCAACGCAGAAACATGAAGGGTTATAAACCTTTTCCACTCCTTATGTAATCCCATTCCTCGCATGATCTGATTTCACATTCATCATGCAGATTCGGCGCAAAACATCTGAACGAATGGTCTGGTGTATGTAATTGAATAGTACAATATTAATGTGCAGCGAATGGTTTGCATCGATCAGTCTGGAGGGAATACGTATACATGGACATCGGAAGGTGATTGACTCAACTTATCTTGGATCTCCATTCCAGAAGAATCTTCCACGTTTATCCAGATAAAATTGGAAATTCGGTATGATTTGGTATTTTTACGCAATACATCCAAGAATTTTCAGAAGAATGGTTCGAATTGGAAATTTTACAAAACATGATGTTAATTGATGTTCCAGTTCTTAGTAAAATGTAAATTTTAAATTAGACAACTGTATCATGCTATACGTACGCTTTCTACTTTAAAACACGTGCATCGATACTTGGCACTACGAACTTATTTTAAAGCCGAATGATGGTTGGATTAAATCGTGATCGTAAACGGTAAAACTAAAATTAATGAAACGCAGTTTTCGTAAACAGAAAGACTTTCAAAACTCGTGCATCCTGGTGCAAAAGTGCAACCATTGAAACCTGGATAAACTTGATCAATTTAAAATATGAAATGAATCAAGGGATTCATTTTGATTTTTATGCGCTGAAAATCTCGAACGAATAGGTCAAGAGGAAAGTAAAGATGTTCACATTTTCATGTCCGTCGCACATATATATTCGTAAAAACAATGAATTCAAAAATATGCACGCGTGAATTTATTCAAGAAATATTAAACGCAAAAACAAATTGACGCATGGAACGACTCTTAATGAAAGAATGTAGAAGTTAAATGGGAGTGAAGGATTGGAAAGCAAAAATAAATACAGTATTTCAAAGCACATTCCGGATTTTTACGCATGTTTGCATCTTTCTTTGTGCTTTGCATCGTGCAAAAAAATGTTTCCCCCACACCTTGTGGGAAATGTTCCAAGAGGTACAGGAGAAAACAGTGAAATAAATCCTCGCCCTTCTTACTTTAGGCTGCAGTTTCAGAGGTGACGTGTGTTTGAAAACTAAGTGCACTAGATTTATCGACCTATTTTGCGCTCCACATTCACATAGTTTGCGAGAACCGCCGAATGTGAAATCCGCATTTTTTTTTCCACGGAGGCGTCATTGTTCTCGTCAACAAAATTTCAAAGCTGAATTCAGTGTCGAGACAGACAACACGTCTTCATTCGGGGCGCTCTGGAAAACCTGTCACAATTCCGAGTTTCCTTGGGATTCAAAGAAGTCGGTTTGGTTAACATAAAATTAGATGAACGTGGTCTAAGAGGAAGCCAGTCTGGACGAAAAATTTTAATTCTGTCTCTTTGAAATATTTTCTCCGCGTCCGCATCTTGGAAGAACTCGGCATTCGAGCGCCAATGGGGAAATTTCCTCAAGACTCCCATAAAAAAAAAATATGTCTTTGAGGCTCAGGTAATTTAAATTTCAGATTTGCCACTTTTCTGCAGAATTTAATCGCGAATCTGAGAAAATTCATCGCAAAAATGCACCATTGCGAAGAATACATGATGAATGAACACTGATGGTTTGCACATGAATAGAAAATCGCGTGAACTTCAGATTAAAATGTGTAACATCTCAGCAACTTTTACAACTTCAAAAACTATTTGCTCATATGGGTTTTTGTTTTAAAAATGTCTGCTGGTCAACTTCATATTTTTCCTGCAAGACGCGAAATATAATTATAGTAGATTAAAAAATTAATCTAAAAAACCACGTTTTTCAAATAAGACTAAAAAGCACAAAAAAATTTAGTAGATGAAAAAATGAATCTAAAAAACCACGTTTTCAAAAAGCAAAAAATAACCTTAAACTTGGTGCGCATCTATTTCATTTGTATTTCACTTCTTCCCAACAATCTCCATGCGCACCACGTTTAAGGTTATTTTTTGCTTTTTGAAAACATGGTTTTTTAGATTAATTTTTTCATCTACTAAATTTTTTTGTGCTTTTTAGTCTTACTTGAAAAACGTGGTTTTTAGATTAATTTTTTAATCTACTATAATTATTTTATTCTTTTTAAAAAATATTCTTATAATTATTATTTTCACAAAAGATTGCATTGTCATCAGTTTCTAAGCTATCCTGAAAGTTTCAGCTTGCTAGCTAGTTGGGAAGTGAGCAAAATTTGAGTTGCAAAATTTGATTTGGACAAACAAACCGACAAGAAAGCAAGTTAATAAAAACGTGTTAAAAATCTTCTCGGTTAGAACCATAGACTGTTTGTGCTTCATTCTGAAAAAAAAATGCCAAAATGAAATTCATTCGGATTTTCTTAAACCCATCAGGGGCCGCCTTTCAATTGATTTTTGTCCCTATTATACTCCAACGATTTCACAAAAATATGTTCAGCGCACAATTCTATCCCAGGATATGAATTTTTTCGTGCTATTATCTAATTAAAAATGCGTAGCCTCAAACGCATTTAGTTTCAGCGCAGTATTTCAACATTTGAGAGCTGCTTAATTTCCAGAGAAACGCGATAGCAACGTCTTCAACCGCGGAAAAGAAATCCTCGAATTCATGCAAATTTTAGTTTTTAGACTTCCGGAGCTCATATCCGCAAATTTGCCTTCAACCTAAAAGTGGGAAGGAATGTGTCCTGCAGAACAGATCTCGACTGTTATTTGCCTCTGACGTGTTGCATTGATTGTGTCGAAAGAAACACGTCATTCCTCAGGTTTTCCGCTCGTGAAAAATGCGCCGACTGCGACGGACTCCGGGAAATCTGGGTTCATTTTCCGCTTATGCAGTTCGCCTGTACCCATAAATCCAGCCGTTCCTAGTACCGAGATCGACGACGTACCGCCAGTACGTGGGACAAGGGAATGGATGCCGAAGAAACCCCGGAAGGAAAGAAGAATGTGCGGGGGGACGAGTCGGTGTCTGGTTCAGGGGGCAATCACTGAAAGCCGGCTGCCAGCGATTTGCACCAGATACCCCGAAACTTTTCCCCTATTTTTTTTTTTTCGTGATTGCGGTACTGTTTCATTAAACGATCCCATTACTCACGGCCAGTGAGGGGAAATCTGGCCAGCATCGTCTGCCTTTTCGCACTTCATTTCGTGTCCCGGCGAAGCCTCCGAAATCAGATTCCCCCCCACATAGTACATCTTCAGACTCAAGTACTTCGTTTCACGTCGTCCGACACAACAGCCGCCGTTCAAATCATCTATTTACGTCGTTTGAAAAGCGTTGCTTCTCCGCACTTGCTCACCTGGTTCAAGTTGTGCGAGTTCAACGGAATCTGGACAGAGGAACGTAAGTCCTCGAATGCTGAGGAACGTTTTGACAACCATTTTTTTTCGAAGCTCAACGATTTCTGTGTCAATGAAAATTGTGTCAAACTAAGCTTTTCAGAGGGAAAAATAGCATTGCGATTCTAGATTCTTTCACCTGCCTCTAATTCGATTTTTTCAAAGATGAAACGATTTCTCCGTCGCTCTGCTTCTCCGTATTTTCTCGCGGATTTCAAGTCTTCGTTCGGATAAATTTTGGGCAACGAGAGTAACTTTACCAAATAAATATCGATCGTTGTGAAAAACCACTTATTCCCAAGCTTCAAATGTTCTGCGTCACGGAAAATATTAACAAAGAAGACTTGGAGGAAACATAACAAAAAGTAGAAAATATTAAAGTCAAACGGGCCAACTGAAGAAGGGCCAATTCAAAAAAGGGCCAATTCAAATAATATCGTACCGTATTATTGAGAAGAAAAGAAAATTTCAACTCATCTGGTATCATTACAAGATAGTTTTTTAATTCACGGCTTGATACCAGTACCGCATAGGGTAACTTGAAACTGAAGGCAAATAATTGTATATCCCCAATTCCGTCATTTTCTCGCTTCGTGCAGTCCTCAGTCCCAAACCGGGTTCTATTTTTTTAATTTTCTGAATCTACGTTTTAAACATTCGATAATTTCAATCTGGAATCTTAATCGCGTGACACAGAAGAGGCATTCTTGCCGCATTCTGTTTGAATCATGCATCAAAGGGTGGTTTTGTTGAACATAGCATGATTGCTCATGCCTGATAAATTAGCAAGTAGTCGAAAGTTCCTTGCCTCATCTGGTCACAGTTAAAAAAAGGCCGACAAGTATTCGATTGAAAGAACCCGCAGTTTCCAGTTCACGAAGCAACAGCCCGGCTTTTCAAGAGCGAATCTCTTCGTGGGTGGGGGGTAGTTTGTTTAAAAAAATAAACCGGAAAAAGTTGACAGACAGTTAGGGAATTGACGAGGGGTCGAGGTCAAAGGCGGTACAGTTATTTTGGACGGCGAGTGAAAACAGGATAAATCGATAGACAGCGTTTGCTGGCACGGCGGGAAAAGCGAGTGAGTGCTTCCGAGACACATAAATTTTCTTTTCGGCCTATTTAGAAATCGGCTTAGTTATGCACATCGATTCTGGACCGAGTCCAGGCGAAGATCCCGGGTTCTTTCTTGAGAAATATGCACGCTGAAGGATAATTAGTTCTTCGCGGTTCAGGGTTTTTTATGTCTTGTCGGGCGGCCGGCATTCACGCATTCGTGTGTACCGGGATTGCATTTGGCGCGTCTGCCTCTTTTGCCGGCTTCCCAGCTGCGCGACCCAAATGCCTCCGACTGACCTCGGCTGTTCCGAGGTTCGAATACTCGGTCATTTATTTCAAAGGGTGGGGGGGGGGGGGGGATTTAATTTTTTCGAGTTACAGACTTTCATCGCTTCAGAAAGCCCGAATTTAATTTATCGATTATTGGGTCCTGATGAAAATGTAACCTACAGCAGTACTGTATGCAGGTGGACTCTCTCTACAAGGATCCTGTCTAAAACGGTGTTCTCTGCGCGAAGAATTTTATTTTGGTCCCAAAGTGTTCTCCATCTACAACGTAATGCTTCAACAATTTTTTCTGGTCACTTGAATTCTGTTGGAGAGAGAGTCCTCCTGCATTTCTTTCCAACCAAGGTCTCATTCACTAGAAATGTAACAATCATCGCACCCCAAATTTTCTTGATGAAATGATATCATTTTATTTCCTTGGAATGTCTTTCATTATGTCAAGTGCTTTCTGGAGACCAAGGAGTAAAATATACTCGAAAAATATAACTGTCAAATATATTCAGTAACGCAATATCAATGCAAATAAACAGTTGAACGACACATATTTGATATAGAGTTTTGAAGAGAGTCTTGCTGAATTATTACAAAAGTCTCCCTGAGAAATAACTTCAGGGAACGCTTTAATGCAGGTTTATGCAAGTAGAAAGGAGCAAAAACAAGGAAACTGCTGCAAGGAAGGGAAACCTTATTGTGTTTCTATACTGACAGTAATTCTGGGAAGGAAAAATAAAGGGAACGAGTGAAAAATGTTTCTGGGTTAACACAAGACATTTATTGCTCGAACGGACTTTAAAAAGTAATCCAAACGTATCTCGCACGAACCCAAGATCTTCTAAACCAAACTCAAACTTGAGATGCAAGTGAAATCTGTATTTTAAAAAAGAAAAATCACTTTGTGGAGACATTTTATGCTGAAGTTAAACCAAAAATTTAATACGAGGAGTCTGACAAAGTTCTCGGAATAAAAATTGAAATGGCATTCGATTGAGCTGAAAAAGTTATTTTTAGAACTTCTTTGACACAGGAAAAACATCAGCCCTATTCGAAAAATTTGGCAAAGAATATTGCGAGTCACACTCACAGTTTTTTGCTCTCCACTCAAAAGATGAGGCGCCCGTATCGAAGATTTTATTTGTTTAGTCAGCTTCTTCTTCAGAATTCTTGAAATTGACAAGGCACTATTGCTCAGAGTTTCCTTTAATCAATTAATCGTTAAGAACCGCCTTCACTTGCGATGAGAATATGGCTGCTGGCTGAATGATCTTGCAAAACCTGGAGGCAACCCTTGGAATCAATGTCATATAAATTTCAAGAATTCTCAACAAGAAACAGTGCTGCACAATCGTTTTTCAGCTCAATCCTATGTCGGTTCAATTTTGATTCCGAGAACTTTCGTTATAACCCTCGTACAACCCGAGGGGCTTTTAGGAATCTTATCAATCTGAGGATCAAGTAAAACGTTTTCGACGCAGGACCCGTATCAGAAGCTCGTCTTATTTTACCGAATTTTCAAAGGCAGAAAAACGCGGAAGTTACATCAAGCACAGTTCCCTCAGCATATTCGTTTTTTAAATATAGTTTCATGCTCTATTCGGGGTCATCCATCACCAGATAGAACCCATGTATAACGGCGACATTCGAAGGTGTAGACAAGGCAAATACTAGAGACCGAGGTAACGCCCAGAGGCAGGCAAACTCCGGCTACGATTCATTTCCCATGCGCCAGTTTGGAAAGCCCCCCCGAAGAAGACAGATAAAGCGACGAGCAGCTCAGTTTGTCACGGCTTTAAATTTTTTTTACATCACTTATTTTAACATGTTTGACAAGAAAAGCGAAACAACGAGGATCAAGATCGGCTGCAAAATCCGTGCAAGTACCGAGCTTTGAGTTTCAGTACCGGCACTTTTCGCGGGATAGATCGTCCGAAAGCTGAACCGGAAAACGAATAGGGCAGAGTACTCATTATTCTCGCCTCGGCTTTCGCTCGCTTTGAGCAAAAAGGGTCAGCATATCCTTTACAGTGGGAATCATACGAAATCCCTCCGGATAAAAAGTTTGCCCTCGTTTTATCCCTCCCATCCTCGCAATTTGTCAACTATTGTTCCGCAGCAGGGTTGTTTTTGAAAATTTTTTACATTTTGGGATCGAGCAGCTCAACTGAGAAAATTTCAGGTTGAAATAAACTCCAGCACAAGTTTCAAAACCTCCTCGTCCGCTTGTAACAGAATAAGCTACAGCCAAAAATATTTCTGGTCGAACTGAATTGAAAACCGTCTTTAACACAAGAAATTTTCGGGGAAGATCCTCAGGAAAAAGTGATACGAAAACTCCCGATTTCTTTTTAAACATTAACTCGAACTCGCAGCAGAAAATGTTTTTTTTTAATTCACACATTTAAAAAATAAAGCTCAAAACGTTCCAAGTTCAGCCCGTCGCGAATGTTATGAAAATTAATATGGTGGATGAAAATTGAATTGAAGCAAATTATTCGCCTTTTTTATAGCCAAATTACTCGATTATGAACTGCTCCTCTCTTCTCAAGAAAACTGAGCTGAAAACCCCGTGCATATTAAAATAGAGTACAATCTTGCTACAATTCAGCGTTTGGGACCCTAAAAAAAAGCTCCGTTACGCACAAAAATTCGTTAAAATAATATTAAAATGGCACTGCAGGCAGGGACAAAAAATCGTAAGCATTAATTCGTTATAAAGATATTTAATGCAGCGAAACACCACAGTATTAAAATACAACTTAAGTACGGAAGAGTGCAACTTGAATTGAAAACTCCGATTTCTGCCGAATATAATTTAAAATTGATACATTCTGGCTTTTCGAAGATTAAATGCCGTCCTCTTTTAGATTCGTTAAAATGATTAATGCCGAAATTTTCATTTCTTGTCCGCAATTTCCTCACTGAAATATTACCCCAAAACCCGGGTCATGCCTTTCTAGCACAGATACGATAAATGACGCAACATAGTACAGCACGCACACATTTCGTTGAAAATATAGCGAATTAATGAGGAAAGGGAGGTTTTTTCTGCGAACCAAATTCCCGATAATTACGTAACTTCATCATATACTAGTGCGAAATCAGAAAACTGGAAGGGCGAAAAGATGCGAGGCTCTTTTTTGCCAGTATTCTTGCATAGCACATCCAACAGTAAGAGAGAGATGCGCCAGATCAATGAAAAATTGTCGGCAGCCCAGACTGACCCTGGGATTTAATTTTCCTGGACCCGTGGGGATGACCTTACATGAGCCCCATCTGATGAGATCAAGTAATGTGGAACTGCACGGGTCTGCTTCGGACCTAAGACATGAATCTTCAATGGGTGCTTACCCATTCCGGGCCTGGCATACGATTCCTGATGGAAAAATTTCTCAGCAACTAGCAAGGTACATGCTTGTGAGTCGAAAGGTAGAAGAATAAATACATTTCCCACGCGAAAATATACTTCGAAGGCGGGCAATAATATAGATGGAATCTGGAATTTTTGTTCCGGCATTCAAAGCTGTGAATTTCAAAGTTCCCGGAAGTCCAAATGAGTTTTCCATTCACAGGGAAGTTTACTCAATCGCATAGGCTACGCTGAATATTGCGAGCTGATGTTGAAAGTCTCAACTATTCCTCGAAAGCTATTCCCTCGCCCAGAAGTTTCCGTAAAATCGAGTGTCATTGAAATATATTTTCCTGAAGGTTCAGAAGCATGAAGGCAACAGGTTTTCCCTCACGTGATTTTAACTTTTAATGGGTCTATGGCTTTCTGTGAATTGTGTGGATAGCCGACACAAAGGTTCTTTCATCTGTCAAATCAGCGAAGAATTTACAGAACATTGGATATCTTGGAGCTCAATGCCTTTGACGGGGGGGGGGGGGGGTTTACAAAGATGCTAATTTATCATTCCAAACTTACGGCCTTTTGATTTTACAACATGGATAATGGAACGAAAAAAAGCAAACCAGTGCATCACCCAATGCTTTCAGAATTGCATTCCGATAGAAACGAGGGGTTTCTCTTGCGTTAATTGGTCCGGGAAAAAATTGAAATATCAGATCCGAATAGCTTTATATAAAAATAAATCAATTATATAAACTAAGCGCAGATAGCCTGAGTTTCCAACGAGCTCTTGAAAAGTGAACTCGATTCTCTTATTCCGGAATGAAATGTTCGTTGAGGGGACTGATGAAACTCCATCAACTGAACAGAGGCAGAAAAAGTTTCGTCAGTGACTCTGTGGGTGATCAGTGAGAAGAGAGACCTCGTTGCAGCATTGATGAAAATTGTCCGGAAGCGGGGGGAAAACTTTTTTTCATCGCTGCGGGAATTTCGTCGAATGAGTGCAACTTCCAAGCATAATTTTTCCATGAGTTTCCCCTTTGGAACTTCTGACCCCATTCGGATCCCCTGAAGAATTGGAGGCGGGGGGGATACGAATGACTCGGCCCCATAAAATTACCGCACCCATACTTATTCAAATGAGGAAGGAGCACTGTTAACTTATAATGCCTCAAGAAATGGACAACAATTCAAAAAGTTTGAATTTACCTCTAATGGTGAAAACTTGAGCTGATCTGTGTACGTACTTCAGTAAAACTAAGGCGAATTTTTTTTAAAGCATATCTTCTGGGAATAGTATGAGTAACTTCACTCATGAATAATAATGCACTGTATAATCAAAATAAAACCAAGTTACAACCGTGAAGGGTATTCTGACATCAGAATAGAGAAGCATTGGGTGATGCACTGGTTTGCTTTTTTTCGTTCCATTATCCATGTTGTAAAATCAAAAGGCCGTAAGAAAATTGTAAGACTTACACGTAATTATGAGTGAAGTTTGGAATGATAAATTCATCTTGAATTATTTCCTTGCGGTTGAAGTATTTTAGGAAAACTTATATCCATCGCATTCCGACTTCCCCTGAGCAAACTTAATTCAAAGCTGAGGAAAAAGAGTGGCTCGTTTAGTCAATAATATTTTAATCTTCTTCAATGCGCTGAAACGTGATGCTGATGAAATGCATCTATCTTGCAGTGGTTTACCTATAAAAAATTTTAAAAATCAGCCTGGAAGGGAGGCACAAATTCTTTAAGTATTATTTTAAATCAACCAAATTTGAATTTCTGTCGTTCAATGATAGAAAAGTGCTCGAAGACTGCGCCAACATCATGTGGAGCCTCATTTCCTAGGAGCAAATACCAGAGTTGTCCGAGTTAGACGCAGCCTGATATTTTTAGAGTAGCTGTGATTGCAAAAAATTAATGACATAGCCTATGATGTTCTAAGGTTCTCGAGAATTGTTGTAGGACAAAAATTGTTTTCAATATAGTCCGAAAACTTTCCAGTTACAGCCAGAGTTTTCCTCCCAGCGCTAAAAAAAAATTCAAGTCTTGACGAAAATTTTTTTCTTTCAACCATTACGTAAAAATTAGCAAAAAGGACGGGGAAAATTTTTTCTATGTTTCAGCTGATATGACAACTTGCATGACCTTGTGATATGGGGGGAGAACTCCGGCTGTAGCTGGCAAGTTTTCACTCATCATGAAGTAATTTCAATTTTTTAATACTATAAAGTCCCTGAACCTTAGAAAATCATGGGTCATGACACAATTTATCTTGAAAATCAAACCTACTCTGAAAAAAATAAAAGGTCGCGTCCAACTGGGACAACCCTCGCACGCATGTAGGCTGCAAAAGTGTGTGTCCACGCGTTTTCAGTGGCCCGTCTTCCCACAAAAAACCCAGCAATATTTCTTTAGTAAGTAAAGGAGAATTTAGGACGTTCCGGCAGCGAGAAAGAGAGAGAGAGAGAAAGAGAGAAAAATTAAGACATTGTCCGCACGTTGCAAAAACAGTCGCCCTCGGTGGTCAGATTGGACGGTAGCAATTGGGGCAAAGTTTGGCGAGCGTATTTCAGCCATTAATCAAGCACAGAGGCTCGCTCGCCCGGCTAAATCAATCGCTATCTGGCCATTCGTTTGAACAACAGCGCTCCGGAAACCTTCTTCCTCCAACACCTTCCTCGTTTTGCCATGTTTCTTCTTGCCGAAGCGTGATTTACGGTCCAACGAGTCTAGTGATTCATTTCGCGGAGCTTCCGTCGTCCCCCGCGTTCGCTTTTATCGGATTTGGCGCAAAAATCTGGCAGAATTTTCCTTTTTCTTTTTCCTCGGAGGAAAAAATTGAAAATGATACTCTAACACGCACAAAAAGATAACCCCATCCGCTGGAATCATCACTTTTCCGAGCAATGAACAAATGTTCTCCATATTTATTACTTTGCCTTGAGCAGAACTGCAAAAAAATTTAACATACACCTCGATCTATGGAGCGGAAAATAGAAACTCTAAACCACTGAAAACGAAGTAAGGCATGCGATACTGATCGTGATGATTTAGAAGGCAACGAAAAAAGTTGGGAAATATCAACGAAATTTTTTAAAACTTGAAAAATCAAGTTTCGCCTTGAATTAACATGCATTAACTTCGCCTTCGAGTGTATTCAACTGAAAGCAAGCCAAGTAACTATTCTTTTCGTTCAATCATCAAAACAAAGGTTCACAACGAAATCGTCCGCCAATCTTTTTTATTTAGTAAAAGTAGTAATAAAAAGTGGTCGCATGAGTCAAGTTGAATATAAAAAATATCTGTAAACCTTTCCAAGTTAAACTCGACTTAATTAATAATAATATAAAACTACTCAGTATTTGTTCCACTGCAAATCCAAGGCAAGAAACCACTTATTCCATCATCGGTTCACAACATGTATTCCTTGACCTTCTTGATCAAGTCATACATGCGCGGAACTGAAGAATGTTGATTAATCAAGAAGAGAAGCGGTAGGAAAAATTATTCCAAATTAGTGGTTTTCCAGGACATGGATACAATTGAACAAATGATTCAAATTTCCATTATAAACATAAGATACGCATTCGATGTCAACGGAAATTTGCTTGTCTTCCCAAGAAGACTGTAGAGTTTGAATACTCCGAGGATCCCAAAGAATATTCTTGCAGGAATTTCAAAAATAATTCGGCAACAAAATCATACGACGACCTGGGGATCGAGTTTTATACTTCCACAAAGAAATGCTATAATTCTTCGTTGTAATCACAAAAAAATTCTGCTTTGAAATTTGCTGACGTAAACGACGAGACAATCGGGGATTCTTCCTGACTTTGGCGAGGAAATTAAACGGAGCCGTCGAGCCATGGAATTCGTCCAGGCAAACGTCTCAAGAGAAAGGCGGAGTGACGTAGTGAACGAGTCTCGGACGAAAGAAGTTGTTCAGCTTGGCATTCGTCTGTCGCGAATTTCGAGATACGAAGACGAGTCGATTTTTTTTTCGTTCTCCTCAAAAGAAAAACAGATATTTTCGGAATTTCACAGCATGTATTTTTTAGCGGGATTTTTGCTGTCAACAGCCTATCCAAGTATGATTTTTCACTTCTCTGTTCGCAATACGGTACAACTTCTTCCCGAAAATTTGGACGCACATCATAAAAAAGTCGCAGCAAATTTTTATATACATATTTGAATGTGGTCCAACCATAAACATAGACTCTAGCCAATAAAATGTCTTCCAAATGAGGAACCGTGATCTTGATTGAAATTTTCCAGAAATAAAAGCATAAATTCAAGACAACGCATTTTCAGCTGGACAAGCATTCCTCCGAAAGTATAAAGGAAAACACAATGCCACACATGCACTTGGAAATGCAATAAACTACTATAAAGGCACACTTTTCTCACAAAATGAGGCTGAAATTATTCAGGAGACCATTCATTCTCCTCTGCATACTCTGAGTATACAAGATCAATATTCATTGATCTGTCTCGATTTCAATCTTAATGATAATGCAAATACCATAGATTATACAAAAAATTTCGGAATTCCATAAAACACAGTGCAGTACCTTTTCGGTAGGCATTTCAAGAGAATTTCTTCCCTTTTTCACCCTTCATTTTAACGAGACAAATACGAATTTATAACGGGTGAAATTATCCTGCATGCGAGACAACAAACGTGAAAAGGAATTGCGTGTCTATGGTGAAAACCAAGGCCTTTTGCAATTTGAATTTGCGCATTGAGACCCCCAGTAGATCGCAATTATGTCCCAAAAATTATCTGGACTAATCATGCATATTATGGCATTTTCAAAATAATTTCGAAAATAGACCCAAGGCGATATTTAAAGGATTCGGCGCATCACCTGCGGGGTTTCTTCTGGATGAAAATGCCGTGTTCCTGCTTCAGTTTGCGATGTATAAAATACGGCTGTCAAGTCAGTGGGGTACCGTTAAATATTGTCCCTTTTGTGATGTCATAATCCTGGGGTGCGGACCTAAGCTCTGTTGGTTGAACTCTTCTTTAAAGGGCGCTAAAACGCGAATTTCGGTGAACACCGCAATTAATCCGAGAATAAGTCACCGCTATACATCGTGGCGTCACCTTTTCCCCAAAAAATTGAAACAATTTTGCTTTCAATTAGAATTCGAAGACTTCCATTACTTTCGATTTATTTAAAATCAGCGATGCCTCGTACGTCCTCCCCGTGCTTCAGAAACCCACTAACCCCTCAAATCAAGGTTCCCCCTTGTTGTGAGTTTTTTCACTGAAAATTTGTAAAAGAAAATATCAAATCAATGATCGAACCATTCTTATTAATATGCACTTATCAAGCCATCAATTATAAAACGAACCCTGATTTTTCGTTCACCAGGCTTTCGCGAAGAAAAACGCGTCTGATATTCGAGGAAATACCCGGTATCTACCGTAATTCCGTCTTCGGTGAGAAGAAATCGAACATTTAGAATACAGTAAGAAGAAAAAACGACTCACCGACGAAAATGCTTTGCATGAGATTGACCGGCAAGCAGATGACGACAACGAGCAAGTCCGCGACGGCCAAGTTGGCAATGAAGATGTTCGTCACAGACTGCATGCTCGGATAACGGACAACGACAGCAATGACGAGAGCGTTGCCAATGACACCCAAAATGAAGACCAGAGCATAAGCCACGCTAAGGATCCCAATCTGATACGGCCAGAGCCTGAGGAAAAGTTCATCTTCGGCGAATCCGTCGCCCGGCACGGACGCATTCAGCGTCGCGTTCAGGGCGTGTCCGAACAGTTCACCGGCGCCAGGGTCGCCGGCGCCATCCTCGTGCCACGCGGCAGAGTCGTTGGTCAGCATGTCGTACACGAGCTCCGCGGACTCGTTGTAGAAGTCGAATCCGTCGGTTGGCACCCGGGCCGCGGGTAACCGTGCAGGGGAGCCCGGGGCCCAGCTCACGCCCGGCTGCGCGGTCATGTCGCCAGCAGGAGACAGCCAAAGGTGTCGTCGCTCCTTTCTATCAGGAGGTCCCCAGAGACAGTCGCACTCGCTCACAAACACAATTCCCGCACTGTTTCGTTCACTCTGGAAAATTTCAAAATTCCAAGTGCATATAAGGAAACTTTTCGCCTCAATTTCAGTTCCTGCGACCGGAAGAGGATAAACGCGCGAGAATCTCATTTCCCGGTTTAAATAGAGGCTGCAGCTTTCACACGTGCGTCCGGAGAGCAAATCATCATCAAAGCTGAAAGCACTTTGTATTCGTAATCAGAAAAAGCGCGAGTTGAAGAGCACCCTCTTCACTCGAACCATAAGAAAGACGACTTTTTTTTTTTATCTCTTGCAGCTTCTTGAGAGAATCAGCAGAAGACTGTCATGTCAAATCGACGGGGCTCGTACTCCCACAACTGTAATCATTCTAATGCATGCTTCATGGATGCATGAACCAGGACCCGCCCACTGGAGAGAACCATCTTGAAAATTCACAAGTACAATATTATCTTCAATCTATTTACTCTTCTTGTATAACCTTCAAATGTGATGACGGCATGAGATATCATTTAAATCAAGGACTGAGAAAACGAGGCCAAATATGGAGGAAAATCGCCGTCATCAATTTCTTCCCCTAAAAAAAGCGTTTTGAAAGCTCGAGCACATATTTGAGGATGAGCCGCAGTAACTACTGAAAGGTTTTTCCTATGCCCAAGATCATGTAAATATTATAGGCAATTTAGTTGGAAGAGAAGGGGATTTTTCCAAGATGGTACCTCAGCGTCTTATTAATTAGGCAATAAATTTGGACATCATATGATATCACGACTAAATCTGCGTAATCGCAGTACCATTAATGCTTCACGGCATGTCGCAGATCATATGGGATCACTGTTTTTTGCTCGCAATTTTTTGTCCAATATTTATAATTTTCATGCTGCTTATAGGCATGCTTTTCCCCTCAAGTGATCGCAAAAGAATCACGCAAATAAGGAAATTATCAACAGATTACCGGAAAATCGACCGCCTCTCATGTGAAGTACTGTACGAGTCTTCCGACCAAGAATCGACTAATGGAGCAAAATAAAAAAGGCTTCAACAATCAATTCCCTCCCGCAGTTTCCAAACGAATGATCGCCTTCGGAAAAAATCAATCCCTGAAGGAAGCTTGGGAATAAAGCTTAGCCGCGTATTTACGTCACAAGGGAAGCTCAATGAGAGCGCATCCAGTCGATGCACAAAAGATTCGTGAATTCAATCTTCTTCTAAACCTCGATTTCTTCAAACGCTTCATTCGAACGGATTTTTTTCGAGTGAATATATAGTCTCTTTCTTCAGCAAAATTCGCTTAATGACGTCAAAGAGCGCACGTTGAATATTCCACAGCATACTGAAGCTTTAATCGCCAGGGAAATTTAATTCTATCTCTAAGAATGTTTCGTCTCTTACATAATTTCACCCTTACAGGTGCAAGCGATGAAACATTATCGGTAAATCAAATACAGGGTACCCCAGGTTCATGACTGGTTCGTTATAAGCAATTCAGTTCCAAGTCCTTTGTTGGAAGACCAGAAAACCCACAATTCATGTCATCATACCAAGATTATTTCCTTTTGAACTAATATACACACAACATTTTTTTATGGTGCTCCTTAGCTAAAAAAAAAAGTTCTTCTGAAAAGAATTGAATGTGTATTCATGCCTGATGACATTCTTCATGCTACGAACTAAGGAATAAGCATGAAAAGTGCGTTTTGAATTTCACGAATTTAGTAGGGCTTCGTTTTTCGTTGTTGTTCAGTAATCTCAGTTTGGAACAGCAAGGGTTTATCTAATCTTTCAAAGATATTTTTTTGCCAATCAGCTCATATGAAACTGTTGAGCGGAGAACTGGAGAAGACCATATAACTTGTGGATAAGTGTGAACAGGTGCATAAGATATGCATAATAGACTTATAAAAAGCGATCACAATTCTGAAAATTATTTTTATCTATATACAGTACATCGTTTCACATTAATCTCATAAAAGTATGACATACGTTCTCAGCATGTCTTGAAGTGGTCGGAATAATTTTCTGCGGTGATTATCAAGTTGAATGGAAATTTCAGGTGAAAAAATTGGTGAAAATCGATTAAATTTTCAACAATGGGACCCCATGAACATTAAATTGAAGTTGTATCCAGTTCAGCTCACATCCACCCTCTGGAACGGATTGCCAACATAAATTGGGGGCACCCTGTAAATCAACCGCTGGTCTGAAAGAGCAAACTCAGTCCTGTTGAAGTTTGCGTTCGATTTCAACAGCAGTATTTCAAAGCTCCTAAATGTTTTACCAGTGCTTTCAGGGGTCTATCCAATGGCAAACTGCGCAGAGGCAAAATGGAACCTAAGTGAGGCAAACATTTGCCAGCATGACCCATCTTCGTTCAAAGGTCGGAAGGAAAAATTGGGTCCCGGTGGCATCAAAGGCGAATATCGCAGGCGATGCGTGAGAGCAATAAGCGTAAAATTTCGAAGTCACGTTGCCCTGGATTGATGAAAGAAGACGTGTTTCCACTGTCTTATTTTTCCACAGAAATGGAACCTGCTCGTCTGAGCAGGATGAACATTCTCGCGGAAACTTGAATCAAAATGAAAGATGACTGAAGTTTGATGATCAAGGCTCTGAATTTCAGGCATTTTCCCAATTTCATGAAAAAAACGAAGTTATTAGTCCACTTGATCAGTTTGAGATCTTGTAAAATAGACAAATTATATTTGTACTTTTTCTTCCCCTATCCTTGAGTGATACTGTAGTATGAAAAGTGAGAAATCGCTGAGATGTTATATTCGAGGGATGTAGTACTGCATCTTCCGCTGTCGGGTTTCCATTTTGTAAATATAATACTTAATATGAAAAATATTAAAAAAAATATCTTCAAGCTTAGTTGAGTGATTAGGTATTTTTCGAAACAATACTCCATTTCCAACACATGAAAATCGTTAAAGAAGCATTGAAAATTCGGCATTTTAATCCTAACTCTTGGAAATAATTTAGATGAAACGATTATACTTTTGTAGAAAAGATTGCTTTATTACACTTATCAAAGTAACATGATTCACACGGCCATTTTTAAAAGTAATGTACAGTGCTAAAATATTTCGGGACAGATGGTCGCTTTAAATATTATTCAGATGGTCTCTTTAAATATTATTCAGATGGTCTCTTTAAATATTATTCAATTTATTCAAAATTTCACGGAAATGTAGAAAAATGGTTTTCTATTGTTTCCGAAAACACTTTATTTTTATCAAAAAGTTGCAGTTCAGTCGACAAGACCATCAGTCTCATGGAATTGATTTCGGTGTCAAATCGAATTAATCCATGACGAATCTAATAAATCTTTATAAATATGCATGAACCCTCAATGAGAAAAAATACTTAGGAATGAACACTTTCATACATTGGATTGAACTGCCTGATCTAATCAATGAAAAATTATTTTTCACGTAAAAGTTGAATAGATGAAGGAGACGAGAAGACACCGAACGTCATTAATTTGAGAAGATATCGTCTGGAAAATTCCCTAAGGCTCATTTTCAGAGGAAAATGCCCTTGAAACGACTGATCAACGAGGCGCGAATGGACGCTTGTCCTGCTAATAGCCCAGAATATTGCTAAAAGATGCTCAACGGTCAGCAATATCTGGATGAAAAACGGCGCTGTAGTCCAAGGGAAGAAAATCATCTGAAAGACGTCTCGATAATTGAACCGCGGCGCATACAAGAGACAACGCAGCAATTCCCTTCAGAACCACGCGGGCTATCAATACAAAGAGAGAGCGAGCTTTTTGCCTATGCCGTCGAATTCCTCGGGTTCCCCTCGTCATTATCGCCCAATAGCCACCGCATTTCTGGCAGATTCCTGATACCCATTGCACGATCTACGAAGGACGTGCAGGAACTGACCATACATGCAGACGTTGGAATTTCATAAAATACAGCCTGCGGTCAACGAAAATACAGTCTACGTACCAGAATGAAAGACACAGAATTGATTATTTCAGTGTAATAATTCCGAGCTAGGCTAAGGCTAGTATTTTGGCCAATAACCCTGGGATATAAATGGCAGAATTTAATGTTAGGCGGATTTCCATGTATTTTCTCCGATACACTTTCGGATATTGCGATTTTTTTCGGACTGCAGTGGAAATATAAATTTATGAGATGCGTGGGACTCATTTGATTTTACAATCAATCCTCTTGAAGTAGAACTTCATGGGCCCGAGAAAAAAATCTAATTAGGGAGGATTCAAGTTGAGGAAACATATTTTTATGCTGGAAAAACATGATGAATCAAAGGAAACTAAAATGCAAGATGTGTTGGCCTTGAACTGCAGAAAAAATTACTTGGACAGGATGCTGAAGTTGTATAGGCAAGTGTTCATTTGCCCAAATAGGCTCAATTCCTTTCAAAACAGATAAAGTTACATCTTAGTTCCTTTTCTCTTCCCTGTGTCAATAAAATACTGTATTAACAAACAGGCCTCCAGAAAATTAGATTTGTGTAAGTTTGAGGGGAAAGCCTTTGAGTTATGGAGGATTTTAGTGGACTATTTCTATAAGAATTCAGACAGGGACTTGAAATATTCGAAATAGGGAGGTACTGTATTTGACTCAAGGAGGTTTGAGTTATATTGAGGTTCAACTGTATTTGTTGCTTTACAGATAAATAAAATAAGTAGCTATATAAGCAACGTTCACAGATTTATCCCTGGTCTGATTTTGTGTGTCTAGTAAAGCCATATTTTATCCTCAAATTTCTGAAATCTTTGTTCACTATGTTATACAAGGGTCCAGTATTCTGATTTAAACGAAACTGAGTACCGCATTTACTCAAGGACCACATGCACCTTTTTCCCAAATTTCAGAAGAAAAAAAGGGGTGCGCGTCATAAGCTGGTACAAAATTTTCAAGAAGTTTTATGAAGTTATGTGTGCATTATACTTGATTATAATGGAGAAATTTGGAGCAAATGTAACAAGAAAATGTTTTTGTACTGTAAAAGTTGAAAATTAATGAGATTTTTTTCAATTCATGCCTAAAGTCAATTTGTTTGTTTTTATTTGCAACATTTTGTGGTTTCAGATTCACTAAAAATTGGGGTGCGCGTCTTACTCTGGGAGAAGATTTCAGCAAAATTTCCAACTGAAAAACCCCTCTGCGCGCCTTACTCCAGGGCTCATGGTACTCAAGTAAATACTGTACTTTGATTGTTTATTTATTATTGGTTTTTCTTTTACGTGATGGCAACGCTAGATGAAACTTGCAAATCCACGTTGATATATGCTGCGGATCATTAAAATCGGCAACACATGAGACATTATGAAACGGCAAGGAACCCCGAGAGGGCAATTTCAGGGATCTGGGAGTGCAGAGGAATTTCAGGGATCCAAGAGCGGGGGAATTTCAAGGATTTAAGAGCAGAGGAAAATGCCGAAGTGATGCTGCAGATGATTGGGCGCGTGGGCGTCGAAACCAGCGCCTGGGCGTCCTTGGGAAGCTCAGGACTAGTCCGGATTAAAATATACATTCCTCGGGATGATCCGAGATGCATTTCCTGACGGGCATCTGGCGCGGATATGGGAGCCATATCGCGGCGAGTCGCCGGCGATATCCGGCCCAGCTCGCCTTCAGTTTTCGCCGGGTTTCCCTTCGCAGCCCGGCGTCGATGGGCTCTGAAAGGCAACGAACCCCGGTTAGATTTTCAAGGCCAATGTCTTCGCTTTCCTGACGATCGGGGGAAACGCACGTGAAAAAGAACGGAGTCCTGGAGTCAGTACAGTACAGTACTTCAATCCCGCGTGGTAAATTTTCCAGTCAAACGTCTGCAGTTCCACTCGACATCTTCCATTCAACTTCGCTGCCCTTGACTGCAGTGCAAGATAAATAAAGTGGAACTCATTTCATCCGGGTTTCAATTAATGGTGACCAATTCCATTTGTTCAGAGAAAACAAAAGCAGCTTCCAAAATTTAAGTAGAGCTACAATAAAATCTTGTATGAGCAATACGGTTACAGCACATTTTTCAGTTCAGTATTGTATAACAAACTTTTTCCATGTCCCGGCAGAAATCCCATAGGGTACATATTATAAAAATCTTGTTACAACGAACTCAACGAACTCTCAAATAACTTTTTTGAAGGATATCTTGTGATTTTCCTAATAACAAATCCCCAATGAAGGCAGGCTCAGTCTCAAATTTCCCATTAAAAATTAACTGTGTCTTGTTCTTGAGACATAAATGGAAGGTGTAATCAAGAAGAGAAATTTGCCAAAATCCACCTGAAAATCCTCTCTTTCAAATTTTTTTCATGGGTTAGGAACAATAGAGGTTAGTAGAAGGAAAAAAATGAACCCAAAAACTTGTTAAAATGGGTTTGGATGCTTCTGAATTCTTACTGATGCTTAAAAACTGTAAGCTTATTTGGAACACTCACCCTTATAAGTACGTACAGGAATTGCTTAGAAAAACTCAAATTCCACAAAAAGTACTAATATTCACCTGCTATTCAGAGTAAAAGTTAGTTTTTAACCTTTGAATTTATTTTTGAAGATCATTTTTTTAAACATGGAGAAACATCTTAAAATGCAACAAAAGAAAAATCTTGAATATATGCAGGTTTAATTTTAAAAAATCTTCCCAGCAGTAAAGATTTTTGAAAATCTCATAACATATTATTCATTACAACAAACTTTTTGTGAAGTCCCTACGAGTTTGTTGTAATGCAATTTTAATGTACTTCTTAGCATGTCCCACTTTTCAAATGAGTACTCAGGCGAATCTACTTCAAGACTCACACGCATCTCTTGAGTACTACTGTAATAGTTAACTGATCACTTATTCTTCCTCTAATGAATTTATTTTCGTAATTTGTACTGTACAGCGTGTAATTATCCGAGCAAACGCACACTGTCATAAGCAGGGATCTCGTATTTTTCCTGTAAATCCTTGGGAAACGTGCACGAAAAACAGAATTCCTCGGGAGTTCACGTCAACTTTTGAAAGGAGTGTGTTGAAACGAAAAAATTGAAAATGTATTCCAGATAAATTATATGCGTACATGTCTGGCAAATGGGACTACGAAAATTGTAAAGAGAAGACTGCGCATGCTGAACAAAGGTTTCCAACCTTCCAGAACTCTTTCCTTATTTAATGAGTCCAGAATGCACGTGATTATGATGCGTGGTCAAATTTCAATCCCTATCTCGTCTGAAGTTTTTCTTTTACTCACATTTGAAGGATACACATCTACTTATAATAAAATAATTTTCACGTATTAGTCTAGAAAACTTCTCGATTTGTTATTGATAGATTTTCACACGTCTTGAACGTCTAGTGAAAGAATTACCAGTAGTTAAAAATTCCATCAAATACTGTATTTACTTGCAAGAATTCTAAATTATAAATTACATAGATATTCTCCATTTTAAAAAGCCGAAAGTTCAACATGTTTCCGTTTGCTTTCATTCATTGCTTTCATTAACCTGCTTCTATGGCAGAAAATTGCGGCACTGTATGTGCATTTTGTAAGATCTGAGTCGCATTCCAGATTGAACTACAGGAAGTACTTCCACCTTCTCGTTATTCCACTTCTCCAAGTTGACAAGGATCCCAAAAATTGCGCCCACGCTTCTTGAGATTCGTTATACAGTACCTAACCCATAATTTATTTGACATTTTCGAAGGGTTCGCGCATCACTCATTATTTCAATTATTCTAGGGTATAGATTTTAAAAAGCTTCCCCTCAGTGATCCCAAATAGAACTCGCATTTTTGAAACAGAACGTCAGAAATTGTCGACGGAAATGAGGAGTGCTGTGACGGGGAAACATCCCAGGAGACGACAAGAAGCGAGCCTCACCTACGATTTTGTGGCAGCTGCGCAAAAACTAAAACTGTACCCTTGAAATAAAATTATGGACATCCGACGGCTACAGAGTGAAGTCTTGACGCTTCCATCTCGTCTGAGGTAGCAAAATATTTTTTTTTAGAAGGGTTTTTCAAAAAATTCCACTCACTGCTGAAAAAGACAGAAAATATCAAAAATAAAAGGAATCCTAAAAAATAACGGGTATTTTCTAATTAGGAGTGAAAAGTATTACAGTATTCTTTCTTTTTAGCAGCAAAAAAAAGCTTACAACGGCACTGTCAATTAAGGACTCAAAACGTTCTTCCATGGATTGCTTTGGACACACGGCGAAGTTCAGAGTATATTCCCATATCCCACCTTTTTTTAGACGGTCAGCCTAATTTGGAATTCTTGCATAAATGTTCCTCTTCGAATGCAGACATCATTACTTTAGTTTGACTCATGTTAATTTTTGAAAGAACTTAATTTCTTTCAAGGTTTTGAGCATTTAAACAAATACTGAATGTTTTCCTTCGAAGCACGATTTTCAAGCTTGGATCCATATCTTCTCCAGTTCCAAAGTTCATGTTTTTCCTGATCTCCTTCCGTTTCCTGAATTAAAATAGAGAAATTTAAACCTGTAGCTCATGTTTTCAGATTCTTGAACCACTGATTTTCTTTCCTGCACCTCAAATTATGAAAATCTGGATAAACTTGTAATATCTTTGAATTATAACATCTCGCGGGAGAAGGTATTATCCCTCGAAATTCGCTGCCGTAATCGTGCAAGGTTTACCTATGTATATGCCATCAATAAAATGTCTACTCATCGTCACAAGTTCTTGGGTACACGTAGACAACCGTTTAAAAACAAAAGCAGGATTATTAGCGAAGAAAATCAGTCATAACCTCATAAATCAAATTGGTAAATGAATTTGTCGTTTTGTCGTTTACTCGTGCGATCACCAAGCATCAGAGAAAATATTTGAACAGCTCAGGAATCAAAATTATGAAAATAAATCGAGAGATGAGGTACCAATTTCACCTCGATGGATCAGCAAAAAATCATGCAGGCATTTAATAAGATTGATTAAATATTTTCTAGTCGCGCTTTTCGCGAGATTTTCGTGATCACCCCTTGTATTGGTGACCAACCCGCAACCCTAGTCACACCCAAGAGTACCCGCGCGTCAAACACCAAAACCCACAAATAGTCGCCGTTTCCCGTGCCCTGTACACGGCTGTCGGGTAATTTCCCCGCAAATTTGCAGAGGTAGGTGTGCCAATGCTCTCTATATAGAAGCAATGCCTGGCCTAGACAGAAGCGTCGACGCAAGAATAGGTTTTGCTTTTTTCCCTCCACTTTCTGGATAATTCTGCTACGATGAGACCGCCTCATCAAAGTTTCACGCATCAAAAGCTGTTCGTGCGTCGAGACAATCGACCTTGGACTTGACGGCAAAATTATGCATCCAGTTTTACGTCGTCGCAAGGTATTTCCCTTGGTTACTCCTTTCTGCGCCCTACGACCTCAGTTCAACAGCGAAAAAAGGGTTACAGAGAACGGCTCATAATATGCAGCTCGAAAATTAATGCTCTACTCACGTCTCAAGATAGAAGATGTGCAAGAACACGATTCCATCTATAAAATATTTTCACTTCTGAAGCCAATGCCCTGTTTTACAGGAACTTGGAATCTTATTAAATTTCAAGAATCAACTGAAAGAATAAAAAACGGAAGAATTTCTTCATAGTTCAGTCGACCGAATAAATTTGAGTTGATGAAAGAACCCTCTTTTTTGTAAGAAGGCGTATTTTTTGGAACGCAGTAAATGAAATAAACTCTATGGTTATTGCGTGTCAAGTGATCCTTTTCTGATTATAAAAACAAAATCCTCGCCTTCTAGAAGCTGATGGGAAATATAATTATCTCAATATCAGGGGATTATTGAAAGGATCTTCTTTCGTTTCACGTCGCTGGGCAACTGAGAGTTAGGGTATAATAATGCGGAGGTCAACATGAAGTAAGTTCAATTTCAACCTCTCTAAGTCGAATTTCTAGGGACCAAGGAAAATATTTGACTTAGGGAGGTTTGCATTTTTTCAGGTTTCTAGTTGAGGAAACAAACCCTTTTGTCGTGAGAAATGAAAAAAATTGGGAGATCATAAATGAGGATATTCTGGTGTACACCTTGCTGAACTTGAAGGCAGGGATTCATTTGCTATACAGTACTTGTCTTTCAATTCCTTTCAAGATGCATCAATTATTTGTTTTAATCATTTTATCTTTCATATTTCAAGAAAATAATGACCAGAAGGCCTCAGAAACTTCGACTTACAGAGGTTTTATAAAAAGGAAGACTTCGAGTTACCCTAAGAGGATTCAGACAGGGACTGGAAACAAATTCAACTTAAGGAGGTTCGACTTATCCAGGTTCTATTTGAGTAAATTAAGATTCGCGATTTTACAATTGACAAGCGCATGTTTGAAACGTATATACTCCAAAAGTCTAATGAGGCCTAAGTTTGGCTTATTTGAGCTCGACGCAAACTGAAAAAGTTAAACTTGGACGTATCACATTAGAATTTGACTTCCAACCCTAAAGTCGTGAAACTTCTCCGAAATTCTTCGCTGTAATGTTCCAGGCTGGAGTTTTGTATCTTCCGGCATAAATCCTCGATTTCAGTCCAGCAGCTGGTTCGTCACAATCTCGAAGATAACATCCTGTGATTCCGAGCATTGCGAAAATCTTGGCAGAAAAAAACTTACAAGGGTATTTTCCAGCGTTAGCCATTCCAACAATACTTGAATGTCATCTATTCTAACAGGGACATCCGACATTTATTTGGATATTCTTGAATCTAATCCCCAAATGGGCCCCGGAAAAGAGAATTGCAGGTCACGAAGCCGCTTCGTCTCAAATATTGCAGTGATTTTTTGTGCGTTAACGATCATGCAGTGTTTAAATACCACAGTAAATTCTTTTTTTACGCCATTTAAATTTACCTCGATGACTTCTGAATTATTTAATTTTTTGAATATCCACTCTGGCAATGAAGGATGCCGTGACGGGAATACCAAAATTGGTAACTGGCACCAATCTACATTCAAATAAAACAGTGTCTCTAAATTATGCGGAACAATTTTCTAAACAGCTTGCGAATACATTTAGTATTAGTTTCGATACGGACTTCGATCCAATTTGCTGAATAACTGAAAAGCAAAAAATATCACAGGACTACCAAAATACTTTGTGTCCCATAGCCTCATTTCGTTTTCTATGAAAGTCGTGTCAGGAAGTGAAACGTTCTGGTAGACTGAACAAAATATCTCCGAAGTCCATCAAATGCCCCCGAGGGCAGGTTACTTGTAACCAAAAAAATAAAAGAAAGAAAGACACGTGTATTCTCAGCACCAGAGCCTCAGACTTATGGAAAATTCATCTCGAAACAAAGAATCTTCGATGAGGCCGGGGGTTTTTTTTCTCGTTTTTTCGTCAGCCATGTTCACGGATGGTTGCCTTGAAAAAGCCGCGGAATGGGAAGGCAGGCAGGCAAACCCTGCCCACAGGGTTCAGGGATGCAAGACGAAGCACCCAGCTAAGTCCACTTTTCGCACCACGTATTCTGTTGTCATCCAGGAACAAAGCCCAAGGAAGTGAGCAATCAAACACCGCTTATTTACCAGGGAGTACTGCAAAGCTGCTTCCCAATACGAATCGAGTTCTCCTCAGACTTTTATTAAGCTCTCCAGTGCCTCCGACATTTCTGATTTTACCTGAAATGCAGCCTCAAGTATTTTTTTCAAAATTTGTTTTTTTTTCGGAAAAGACCAAGCGCTTTCTTGTGAAATAAATTTACGCAGGGATGCAACTTGAAATTTGTGCATGCTGCTTTCATTCTACTATAGCAAGGATAGCTGACGATTTTTTTGCGTAGAACTTTAGCACGGGATGAATACAGAATGCATCATCTTTAAACATTTTTCCAGGCATTATTCAAAAATTTATATTTATCGAGATTACCACGATTCATCAAATACATGTCACGTTGAACGTCAAATGATATTTCAAGGTTTCGATATTCTCTTGCAGCTCGTTGATATTCCTTTTTTTAATCGATGAAATTCTGCACGCTCGGGGAATTTTTGCTTCGGAGATCGGAGTGTGAGGCGCATAAAAACGAATGAATGCCTTCAAATATATTTCATGTTCAATCATAAGGGAATTTGAATTGCACTTTTAAATTTTTAATATTATCTTGCTGCTTAACGATGATTATTTGTAATTCATGAAAAATCGTTGAAATTCGTTAGCCCAATCGGGGACTATTTGCTTCGAAGATCGGAGTGTGAGATGCATAAAAAGATGTAATTATGAATGTCTTACGTCAAATATTGTATGTATCAAGAGTTGAATGACAATTCAATTTTTTGATTTCACCTTGCACCTTTACGATGATTAATCCCAAATGATAAAATCGTTGGTATTCTTTTGCCCAATGTTTTTTCTTTGAAGATAGGAGCATGTGTCGCATAAAAAACTTCTCGTATACAGTAATAAGAAATGCTTATTTGTTCAGAACAGAACACGTTGCTTTTGTTCGAGCTACGAACTACGCAGCGATCAAATCACCCACGACGCCAACGCGGGATTTGACTTATTGACGAATTAAGAATATTCTGGAATTTACGAACGACAACAATCCAGAAAAGAATTTTGCATAAAGACCTCTGGGGGGATTTTAGACAGCCGCAAACAGGGGGATGATGGAAGCTCAAAACGTCGAAGAGAGGCTGAAGGCAAACAGAGAGGCATTCGTCGGGAAAATCCGGCTCGGGTCCTTTTCTGTGGGCGGCCGTCTGGAAGATCTATGACTCAAACACACAAGAAACTTTCTTGCGGGCGATGATGGGGTACTGGAAGATTTTTTTTTTCATGGAAGCATAATCTGGACAATAGCTCCCATATCGTCCATTGGACGTCGAATCAATCACTATTGAAGTGAACCGTCGAGTGCAGACGCTCAGAGACACCGAAAATTGGGGGAATGCCGTCAGAAGGGTGTGACGGAAAAGTCGCGGTTGAAAGACGACCCACTTGGCCACTGGTTTCAAAAAATAAAATAAATAAAAACTCAACGTCAGAGCTTCCAGCATGAGCCTCAATATGCTTCAAGGGGAAAGGAAGAGAAATTCTCCTGAGCGGGTCAAATCATTCACATCCATTCCAACGACATCTGGGTGGAATTCCCAGAAAACAAATTAATGCCTTTACCTGGAACTTCGAAGTTCTCTCGACGTCATAGGTGGATTCTTGGTTGAAAGCTAGACATCAGTTTCTCGCTTGAAATACCAAAATATCTGCGGTTGTGCCTCTCCCAGATTTTATATGTCTGCGATGAAAAGAAGTGTAAATTTCCTGCATGCATTATTCAAAGCAAAATTTATTTTCAGGGATTTCTGTAACTTCTTCTTGGAATTCGAGGCAACGCAACATTTTTTTCGAAGAAATTTTTCATTACATGAATGACCCCTACCTCAAAAATTTTATGACTAAATTATCGGAGTATAGATTTTATTTCTACTTTAAAAGCTCGCGGAAAGTCGTATACTGTACAAAGATTTTGACCTGTGCTGACCCTTTTGGGGCAGATGGAACTACATTACTGTACATTGCATTGCTTCAGAATTGTTAATTCCGAGAAAGAGTCAAGAAGGAAATATTGAAACTCAACGTATTGAATTCTACTCTACTTCTATACTGTTGTTTTGGCTAACTTTCTCACATGGTACAGTGCTTTTCATTTCGGCATTTTTTATTTTTTATTTTTTTCGCCAACTCTCGAGACACGATTTCCTTACATAAAATAACTGTAAAATCAGTCACATTAGCAGGGCAGACTAACTTCAGAAGAACAGATGCAGCCGAACCAGTCCAGTTATAACATACTTTCAATTTTTGCATACCTCCTAGTTCCTTATTATTTTAAGGACACAGCAGTGGAAACAATTATTTAAAAAAAATTGTATTTAGTCTTTCTGGCCGAGGTAACTGCGAATGGGTGAAAATAGTTTGAATAAGCTTCTGCTGGGTACCAAGAGAAAATCTGATGGAATGATAGCAGATGGGAGATGGATTTATGGGAAAGGGAAGCACATTTGATTTGGTTCAGGGCTTTATTTTTAGAGCATGAAAATTGTGTTGGAGCTCATTCTAGAGTGCTTCCTATTTTTGGATAATCGCGGGGTGATTTTAAGTTGATGGCGAATATAACCTAATGTGTTAGTTGCGCCGGAAAGAGTCGTCATATCGATAGCAACTCTAAAATCTCGCTTCATCCATAAAATTCGTTTATTTCCTCGACAGGGGTTTATTTTTTCATCAAAAGAGGATAAGTCAGTTCATTTATCAAAGCTTTCAAATGCAAGGATGAGTTTTGATTAGACCAAGTGAAGTAAACTTACTGCTTTCAGCGTTGGGACGTTTCTTGTCATCATACCGTTTACAATTTTAAAATCTTGCTTCATCCATAAAATGTGTTTGTTGCATGAATTAAATGTGACACAAAATCCGCCTCTGAGCATGTATGAAAACTTTTAGTCACCTGGCCAATAATGAATGAAATTTGATTTTAGAGAAGAAACATTTTTGCAGCCTGAACTTTTTGGTGAAACCTTGCAGGTGCAAAACTGTACTCTTCTTTTTGAATGCCCCAAGTGGGAGAACTTTATTTTTATTCGCTGCGCCTGGTTTTAGTGATTTTTATCAGACAACGGATGTGTGCAGATTTTATCAGCGAAGGGTTACAGCAGAAAAGTAATTTTGCGGAAATTGAAAGATCTCAAAAACTACGCGTTGTATCAATATTTTTGTTATCATAAAAAGTGTTGGAAACGTTGTGATCTTGAATTTGACATGTAGCGCGATTTTGTATCTTCAAAATTGATCAAGATATTTGCTTTGTAATTTAGCGTCGCGAATTACGCAATTGTACAAATTTATCCTTGAAGAATTTCCTGGTTTCCAGGACTTGTTTTATTGTTGAAAAGTGCCTATATGCTCATGCCTGTTGTTCTGTGTATATAAGGTGTTTGAAATCATGAATATAGGATCAGTCTCACTCAAACTGGCATGGTTGCCTGTTGTTTCAATTTTTCCCCTCTTTGACTTTAAAAAATCCAATCTTGGCTTGGGAGCTGCGTAAATGCTCTTCCACTTTGGTTTTCTTTAAATTTGGAAAAAAGTCTTGTGGAATCTCTTTTAAAACCAACCACATTTGTTGATATCCTCTATTGGGGGTTTATTTTCTCATCAAAAGAGAATGTCAGTTCATATTTCAAAGCTTTCAAACGCGAGGATGAGTTTTGATTAGACCAAGTGAAGTAAACTTACTGCTTTCACCGTTGGGACGTTTCTCGTCATCATATCGTTTACAATTTAAAAATCTCGCTTCATCCATGAAATTTATTGATATCCTCTATTGGGGGTTTATTTTTTCATCAAAAGAGAATGTCAGTTCATATTTCAAAGCTTTCAAACGCGAGGATGAGTTTTGATTAGACCAAGTGAAGTGAACCTACTGCTTTCAGCGTGGAACGTTTCTAGACTTCGTCCCAGACGCGCAATATTTCATGACGTTCTAGCAGAGCAGGGCGTCGCGCCGCGTGACTATTTGTTTGCGTCGCGACCGAAGCAGCGGAAGAGGCGACCGGAAACGCGATTTTCGAGCGTCGTTCTTCTCAGCGATTTCATCAACGCGTCGTTTTTATTTTCCCCCGAAATACCACCCCCCCTTTTTTTTCCCAGCCTGGTCGATAGCGAAATCTGCAAAAACGAGCCTTGTTTTCCTTCGGGAAGAGCCTCCCGGCAGCCGCAGAACGCAATCCCCTCTGGAGAGGAGATACGAAGCAGCAGAAAACGCTTCAGAGCGGAAAACCACGGCACGAGTTGGCCGGAACCAAACGCAGGGTCTCCTTTTTTTTTTACCATCACGCTTCCGAACATTTTCAGAGGCTCTCTGCAAAATGCTGTCGATTCAACATGCCAAACTTGAGATTCTTTTAGTTGAACGCGACCTCTGGCATTTTAAGAGTAGGTCTGATAGTAAAAAAAAAAAATAAATAATAATCTTGTCATAGTACATGATGATCTGAAGTTCTGGAATTTTTTTTAAAGAAGTTTTTAAATTTACTGCATGATATCAAGGGAAAGACTTCCATTTACTGTCAGAGTTCTTCAACCATCTTATATGGTGCTAAAAATGTGTCAGGCCAACTAAAAAAATACATTTCATGTTGATTTTACTATCAAAAATGTAGAAAAGATAATGTTAGTGATGTAAAACAAAAAATATTGTTTTTAGCTGGCCTGAAAGAACCTTAGAACCTAGAAGCACCATTGGCTTTTTTTTTTTACTATCACACCTACACTAAAAATATCAGAGGTCGTGTGCAACTGGGACAACCCTCGTACGCAGGTAGATCATTTTGAACAAAGGAGGAGATATATACAGCTAGAATCCCGTCACAACGAAATGGGGATTTTCAGACTAAGAAAAATCGTGGAATAAAAACTCACGAAAAATAACTAATCGTTTACTTCAGTTCTTCAAATTGAAGGTTTGCGGGTCCAGGAGAATGTGCAGGGCAGCGAATTTTGCAGTCAAATTACAGTATTAAAATTTCCAGTTATAAATATGCCTGAATGTAGAATGCTTTAAGATCGAAATTGTGTGCAGAATCGTCAGAATACGCTTGAGTTAAAAATCTTGATCTTTTTCTAATTGACGAAGACTCCTGGGCTTTTTTTTTCAATCCCATGCTCAAAATGAACAAGGAAATTTAATCATTTAAACTAACGGATAATTTTTAACGTGGTAATTTAAATTTTTTTTACAGCATGCGTTTACATGTGTCACATCGGGGTTCTCCAATCATTGTCATTGAATTGTCCGTTGTGAACTCCATTAAAAATAATTCCTCATTTGCTAAAACGTTGGCAGCAATAGGAAACACTTTAAAATGAGGTCGAACGCTATTTTTAGACTCCAAAAATAAGCCCTGAACCGAAACAAACTTGTTTTCCCTTGCCTATGCATTAATCTCCCATATGTTCCCATTCCATCAGATTTTATCTCAGTACTATGAAGCTTATTCAATCTTTTTTGAACGATCTTCAGTCGTCTCGTCTTGAAAGAAGAAATAAATCAATTCCGATCGAAGAACGTGTTTCGCAATTCTCTCAATTATGGGCATGTCTATTAATGGAGAAGACTTGTATCATGTCACTTCCAAATCATAAGAAAGAGGATCTGCAACAAAAGCATTAGTGGATATCTACAAAATTCCACGGTGAATTTTCAGGGAAACCTTTCCCGAGACAGTAATGGCCATTCGATCTGGCCTCCTTTTGCAGTCTTGCCAACTGAAGTAGCGCAATTAAACTGTGACGACGTTTGTTCGGCTTCAAATTCATCTTTGGGGACGCTTTTCTACATATTTTCCCCCGAAAGCATGCAAAAGAAAGTACTGTACTTCCAGAAACTTCAATCACAGAAACTGTTTTTCAGTCCAGAGCCAAAGATTCCCGATGCCTGACGCAGCGTTTTTCGCCTACAAATGTACGTACATGTTTTTCACTTCCTGCTCTTATCAGACCTCGTAGCTGTGAAATTATATTGATTGACGGAGTAGACCGAAATAATATTCATATTATGAGCTTTGCTGAAAATACTTCAAATGATTTATCACATGTTTCCAATCAAGATGAAAATATTTCGTAAATCAAGAAGTTCGGAGCTTAGAAAGCCCTTGTCCAAACTTCAAATAAAAATATATTAAATGCATGAAAGACTCGGAGAAGAACGTCCTGAAGAGTTGCACAGGCAAGGTAAACCAAAAACATGTCGTACATGAACAATAAACAACTTATACTCTCAACTCATTGCCTCAAATTACACGAGGAAACCGAAGAGACCTTCTCCAGCAAAGTTCATTCGCAAACAGCGGGAAGCACCAGACATGAACTGGGAAATGTACATTACACTGTAGTACTACAGTGTTATATACTGTATATAAACATCGTACTGAACGTAGTAAGAACTTTTTTGGAAAGTCATTGCACACTGACTTTTTGAACTCTCCAATTTTTGAAGTCGTCCGATTTCACTCACAAGCATCGCCATACTGTTTGAAATAGGAGGGTTCCTCAGTTTCACGAAGGATTATATATTTACAAAAATAAAAATATTTAAAACATATTTTCCTAATTTTTACTGATATTTATTAGCATTAGAACTATTTAATTTCGCACAGGACCCTCGTAAATTTCACAACCAGAGGATCTTTCTAGAAGCCCCACGTTATATGATTACTTTCACAAGCATCGCTATACTATTACAAATACGAGGATTGTTCCAGTTTCGTGCGGGATCTTACGTTTCCGACAGTAAAAATTAAAAAAGTATTCACAAATTTTTTGCTGATTTTTAACTGCGTTAGAAATATTCAATTCCGCACAGAACGTGACAACCCTCTTACGTTTCCAGACAAGCGGAACTTTCTAGAAGGCCCAGAACATCAAGTCTCAGCAACGATGCCCGCGGTCGTCCGCGACGCAAAAAATGTATACACACATGTATGGCCTGTGCTAAATACTCCTCCGCCCACACGACCACTGAAATTGACGCAAGCCCGACCAACAGAATCCGGGTTACGGGGAATTTCCGCTCTGCCCCCTACTGCAACTCAATAACCTGCCATCAATACCCCTGGAATAGCAAATTCCCCTTCCTGTGCCCATCAACCGCTTGTCGCTCACGCACGCCGCCCACATTCACGTCAGCATCCAACAAAAAAAGAAAACCACACGAAGATTGAAAGAGGAAGATTCCTTTCGTGCTCAACGCTGAAGAGGGTATTTCCTTTCCTCGCCGACATCCTCGTAACCCGGGGTTCCCGCAAAAAAAAAAAAAATACATATGTTTTCGCTGAATTTATACTCCAGTAGAACGGGAAATTATTACGAACAACTTCCCGAAAAAAATGGCAATATTCTTCCGCAGCTTTTACAAAAATTGGACAAGAGCATTCACCGGAAGTGGTGCAGTAGGTTTCCAAATCCGTATGCTCAAGTATCGCACGTCTCTCAGGGTCCCCAAATAAGTTCGGTAAACCCTTCACTCATTAAAATGCCCTGAAAGAAAAGCGATATCCTTAAATGGAGCTAAACAAATTTACTCCAGTTTAATTCAATTAAATATTCTTAATGAAAAGGTTCTTTCAAAAATCTTACAGCACCAAGATCATCCGTTAACTTTGAATGGTTTTTCATCAAAGATTCTCTCCAAATTGTTCCACCAACTAAACCTTATCTGGGAGCAGACTGAACACCTTGTGCTTTAATTTGGGATCAATAATTGTCTGATGCTGCAATTTGTATTACTGGCATTTTATTTTTGTTATCAGGGAAGGGAAGAAAGTGTATGTATTTTACATCAGTTGTGCAATTGTAAATTTCAGGATGCTTATTTCTCCATTTTTCATCATGATGTGAAGGAATATGTTTGGGTGAGTGTGGGTCGGGAGGGGGAGGGGGTTTGGATGCTTAATTGACCTTACTTAATTGAAACTAGTGAATGCTGAAAAGCGGAAAATAAAGCTTGCTTTTCAATTCAATTCAAATAATTGAACGTCAGATAATTTTGTCTCGCGAAAAGGACTCAATACCTGATAATTTCCACAAAAAAAACGAATACATCTCGACTGATTTTCAGGGTATGATCATGAGATAAATTGGAAAATTATGGCTTATTTATGAATATTATAGTTGAGTCCACAAACTTGATTAAATAGAAATCTGAAATATATTTGCCTTCGAATCCAGCGGAGATAACTGCTTATTAAAATTTTGATTCAAGAGTACTTGATCTAGATGAAGATAGGGCTCATGCTAGAAGAGTCGTCGTTCGTAAATTTGGTAGTGATTTAGTCGTTTTCGGAAAATGCTTCAGATCATGCCTAACATCTTGAACATACAAGCATGTCTCCAAAATATTGAAAATGCTGCCCTGTCCGCCGTCTTTATTCAAGATTCAACATTTAGCCGCCAAATTTGAACAGTGTGCTGCGATTATAATTGGAAAGCGACGACGATGGAGATCAACATAGTTAGAGGGGCCCTTTTCGAAGCAAATTCCGGGTTCGAGAACGAGGGCAGAAAGGGGGGGGGGGAGTTGAGAAAAGTTCACTCCGGTTCACCACGAAAACTCTAGAGATGGTTGAAATCCGCTCGAATGAACAGCAGAGCGAAATCCGCGCTCGGGAATGCGGAAAAAAAAAAATCGAGGCGCCGTTCTGCCGCCGCGGGAGCGGACGCGACCGCCCAACTCCATCACACTGTCGCGGATGACAAGTTGGCCCGAGGTCGGAAGCTGGCAATGACATAACTCTCTTGCGCATTCCCGTCATGAAAATTTTCCCTGGAGTACCGAGACGATTCCGTAGATTTCACGTTTCGCAGATGATGAAAATCCCGCGTGTCAGGATAACTTTCGGCGAGATTTCACTCGGGAAGTTGAGCCAACCTTCATACGCGGCAACGCAGCCCAGTAGCAACTTCAGAAACATTGCAGAGGCAAATAAGTCAGCGTGATTATATATGCAAGTGACCACACTTAATATTGCGTGGAAGAATTTCTCGGGCGGGTAGATGTCACTCGAATGTCAAAGCTTCTTTCCAAAATCTACGTTCTACGATGTTTGAAAGAACATTTCTGCAGCAGCAGCACATGAGGACCTCCACAAATTCGGGCTTGAATTTGTTCACTGAAGGATCCATTTTTTTCCTGTAAGATGTTATCATTCCTGCAGCAGCAACAAATGAGGACCTTCGCAAATTTGTGCTTGAGTTTGTTCAATAACAAGGGAACATTTTTTTCCTGATTCACGCCATCTTCTCTAGACCTACACGAGATTTTCATTACCCTTCTTTATTGTCTGCTCTGAGAAAGTTTTGCTTCACAACAAAAATGAACCTTTTTACAATCGAAAATGCACGAAATTCATTCAAATTAGCTGAGGAATTTTGAACTGAAGTTTGGGCCCCTCAGAGTTGGTTTATTAACATTTTTCTTTGAAATTCTGTTAACTTTTTCTGGTTAAAGAAAGCATGATTTCTAACTTTTATCTACTTCACGTACACACACATTGGCCAAATTTCGGCGCACGGAATTAGAATGACTTGTACGTGGAATTCATCCCTTCGAAAATCCTAGTCAGTCCACAAATATCTGATTGCATGAACAGTAATCTTCAATGCCTTCAACTACGGATCTGAATGTTTTCAATTTGATGAGCAAAGCAATATTTTTAAATTTGAAGTGTGCCACGGATTTCTTACGTAATTAAAGCTCTTTTGATAACCCTAATTAAAATGCATGAGCATCCCCTCAGCAAACCCGAATTTCATCAATTTATGGATTTGACAATCGGCTTCTCGTGCGGAAAAAATTGTGCACAGGAGTGAAAGTTGTATGTCCTGATGGTCCAAACGTTCACACACAGATTAACATTTTTTAAGTAGTTCGAGAAATCGACGAAAAATTCTCATCACGAATAAAAATCTATGAAAACAAGCTCTCTTTCCACGTTTATGGAAAAAGCTACTCTTCTCATGAAACTGGCGAGCAGAAGAAGCTTTTTCCGGTCCGCTACAGTTGAAGATGGCTCGTCCTCAGCGATGCCATAAGTTCGGAGATAAATATATCAGAGAAAAGCAACGCAGGGTCATCGATCTTTCGACTGACTAGATGATCAAGTCGGAAATTCCAGCGCAACGGGTTCTGGCCGAAAAAAAAAAAAAAACTTACCCAGACCCCTTGCTGAGAGAACCCCGGAAGCGCAATATTGTGCACGTCCTAATAAACGCGGAATTTTTCTGCAGAGTAAAAGACCTCGTTTACGGGTCTCAGGATCCGTTATGAGGCAGTTTTTAAATGTTCTCGCAAAATGCAGGGTGTGCTTTGCTCCACCAAAGCATCCAGAAGGGGTCAAAATGGAATGCGCCGTTTTAAATGCAGCTCATTTTTCGCATTACCCAGCGGAGGATGTCAGACTTTTCTTCAGTCTTCTGTGATTAAAATTTTTAATATTCTTGCAACGTCCTTATGTTTCCGAGAACGAAAATATTCGCTGTTGATGGGCTTATTTTTCGAATCCATTTCCACCATTATTATACTGGACTACGAAGCATAAGCATTCCAGTAAGGTCAAACGCTGTCAAAACCGGCAGGAATGTACAGAAATTTCTCCACCATTTATCATTCCATTTCAAGACTTTGTGTGCAAAAGGAATCTGCAGAACCAGTGTAGTATTTTCGCGAATAAAGCATGGGAAATGTGGCAGAAGGCCCGTTCACAAATTACATTGAATGTGAGAACTCGGGCATTGTTTCATCAATCGTACTTCAGCGTTTCTTTGGCAGATATGTAAAGATTAGCCGAAGCTTTCGGGGCATTTTTCAGAGACGTTCTTTAAAGAAATTCTTGACCATTTCTCGAACCCGAATGGTATTACAGAGGCCTGAGCATGATATTTACGGGGCATTGCACGTGCATCGAAGGGTCCTATTGGAGAGGAACCCGCACTACGGGTTCCCCTCTGTGTTTCCAAGCACCACTTTGATTTCATCGCCCTTCTGTCAAACTATGTTCCATAAAAAATTCAAAATATAATCCATTGAAAATTGTATACCCGAGAAGAATATTCTATAAGGCAGAAAAACCTATGCTTGGAAATCAATGTTTTCCTTCTCGTGAAAAATACTTCGGGTCTAATGCAAAGAAGTGTATTTTATCTTGAAATATTTCAGTAGAAAAATCTGCTTCAAACATTTTTGAACTGAATTTTTAAAGTCCGAAAATCGATAGTACGATAATACTGTATTGCGGTAATTTCGAAAATGTTGGCCTCGGAAAACAACTTTCTAAAAATCGGTATGAAGAGCTCAAGCCGGTGATTATCCTCAAACCCTGAAAATCTGCATGAATATTCAGAGTTGATCAATATTATGAAAAATCAACGTGCATGATCACCAACCTTACATATACATTGAGACCCAGAGATGCGGACGTAATTGGTGCATCGAGAGTGTCCCTAAGTCGAAATTTCCAATGTGTGTGTACGTGAAGTAGATAAAAGTTAGAAATCATGCTTTCTTTAACCAGAAAAAGTTAACAGAATTTCAAAGAAAAATGTTAATAAACCAACTCTGAGGGGCCCAAACTTCAGTTCAAAATCCCTAAGTCAAGTCTCATTTTCCCTTAGACTTACATTATATGATTTTTAATTGGTGTTTATGTTCAAAATACTCGCCATAATTCCATGAAAATAAAAATTGTCTCCCAATTCAAACTGATTCCAATCAATATACTGTACTTTTCTCAGGCAAATATAATAAAACACCGAATTTAACACCGAATTTCGGTTTTCAGCAGCATTTCCAGACAACAAAATTGTCCAGACCAAATTCTTGTTCGGGGTAATGAACATCCAAAACTAATAAGCCAATCTCGGAGATATAATTCAGCATAAACGAGATGGTCTTTGATAATAAATCCATCGACTTGAACCCCCTGTAATTATCTTCTGAAGAACGTTTGCTGGGGTTTATGTGCATTACAGTATTTTGAAAAGAACGCATTTTTCAATGAAATACACCGTGCTTCTAGAAAGAGTTTACAATGATACCTCGCAGTGATTGAAAAGGTTCCTGAAATGTTTCTCAATAAAGCGTGTTTCAAGAGTTTCGAATTTTCATTCGTGCAACATTTCGAACTATTTTCACACCACTTGATTTGGTCTTTCAAATTTTCTGAAAACTTTTGATTGGCAGGGACAAGAATAAAATTTTTTGTGAAAGATTCCATCATGCATGTCATGTTTATGTGTTCAAAATGGGGGGGGGGGGGGTCTTAGATTGATTTATTTTTCAAAATCATTTCAAGGGAAGATAAAGTGGAACACTAATTTTTTAATCATGTTCCTGTAATGTCTAATATGGGTTGACTTCAAATTTCCAAGATATGCTTCGACTGCAAGACGCTTCGGCACTCGAATCCTCCGAATCACTTCCCGTGACGCCCACTGACCGATAAATCACAGAATCAATTTGACCCCAACTGATTATTTCTGATCAGAGATACACTTGATGGATGACAGCGAATGCTACTGAAGTTGGTCACTCCAGAGTTCCACTTTTCCATCCACTCAATTCATTGCAGTCGCAACCTTCCAATAGTCGTCACGTGCCCATTCGCCAAGTTGATCTTTCCGAATACCTCCTCCTCTCTTCGGCAGCGAAATAAGTTACAGTAAGAAAGTTTCAGGTGCGAAAAGGTGCCAAATTTCTGCCAGGGCAGCAAATAATGTCTTCGGAACAGCGTGAGAATGTCCCAAGATTCCAGGATGATGCTCATATGCAAACGGTTGGACTTTTCGCATGAAAAGTGAGACTCTCGTCGCGAAAGCGAAAGCATGGGTGGAATCGTCGTAATCTGCAAAAGCTTTGCGAGGAATGAACCACCAAATGCTTCCGGCAAGTTAACGATGGCCGGGAAGATCAAGAGGTCGGAAGCACGATGCTAACAGAGAAAAACTTTCTGGTTCTGGCTTTTCGCCTTCTTCCTTGCCAAAAAAAAGCGGGCAAACTGCAGAGGATTTGATAGCGGGTCGACGGATCAGGCTGCACGTGACCGACGACGACTCAGAGGCGATGAAAGATTATCCCCCGAACATGCACCGAAGAGAACCCTGTGCCATTTGCATAACGCTATTTATTTTTTTATACTTTTTGGTACGAAAGCGCAGAAATCCGGTGCAGTTCATCCCCACGACTGAAGCTGATAAGGAGGCGATGTTTGCGTCTTGGAAGGGATGATTTTTCAACCCGTCTTTCCGTTATCTCCAAATGCCTTTTCCTCTCATTCCTCCACATTTTTCCTGTCCGAATTCTAGAAATAAAGCTTTGTGGATCCATGAATATTTTTCCCACCACTGGACTAATTCTGGCCCAACAGCTGCGGCCCATTTTTCAAGTTTTTAGATTTACAGAACATTCCTGAGAAATCACCCACACTTTCCGGAGGAAAACCATAATCTCGGACTCACTTTAGAACAAGGGGACATTTCTGGATACCCTTTATCTAATTCTTGTGGATAACAGGCCCAGGACAGGGTTTCAAAAGCATTGATTTGATAGACCTGCTGCTGTTATTGCAATCATACAGTATATTCTATTTTCACCTTCTTGAACTTTAGGAGTACAGCCNAATTGGTGTTCATGTACAAAATACTCACCATAATTCCATGAAAATAAAAATTGTCTCCCAATTTAAACTGATTCCAATCAATATACTGTACTTTTCTCAGGCAAATATAATCCGTGTCCGTAAACACCGAATTTCGGTTTTCAGCCACATTTCCAGACAACAAAATTGTCCAGACAAAATTCTTGTTCGGGGTAATGAACATCCAAAACTAATAAGCCAATCTCGGAGATATAATTCAGCATAAACGAGATGGTCTTTGATGATAAATCCATCGACTTGAACCCCCTGTAATTATCTTCTGAAGAACATTTGCAAGGGTTTATGTTCATTACAGCATTTTGACAAGAACGCATTTTTCAATTAAATACACCGTGCTTCTAGAAAGAGTTTACAATGGTACCTCGCAGTGGTTGAAAAGGTTCCTGAAATTTTTCTCAATAAAGCGTGTTTCAAGAGTTTCGAATTTTCATTCGTGCAAAATTTCGAACTATTTTCACATCATTTGATTTGGTCTTTCAAAATTTCTGAAAACTTTTGATTGGCACGGACAAGAATAACATTTTTTCATGCATGTCATGTTTGTGTTCAAAATTGGGCGGGGGGATTCTTAAGATTGATTTTTTCCAAAATCATTTCAAGGGAAGCTAAAGTAGAACACTAATTTTTTAATGGTGTTCCTGTAACGTTTAATATGGGTTGACTTCAAATTTTCAAGATTGCTTCGACTGCAAGACGCTTCGGCACTCGACTCCTCCGAATCAATTCCCGTAACGCCCACTGACCGATGAATCACAGAATCAATTTGACCCCAACTGATTATTTCTGATCAGAGATACACTTGATGGATGACAGCTAATGCTACTGAAGTTGGTCACTCCAGAGTTCCACTTTTCCATCCACTCAATTCATTGCAGTCGCAACCTTCCCATAGTCGTCACGTGCCCATTCGCCAAGTTGATCTTTCCGAATACCTCCTCCTCTTTTCGGCAGCGAAATAAGTTACAGTAAGAAAGTTTCAGGTGCGAAAAGGTGCCAAATTTCTGCCAGGGCAGCAAATAATGTCTCCGGAACAGCGTGAGAATGTCCCAAGATTCCAGGATGATGCTCGATACGTTTGCCAACCTGAAAAGCGTACTTTTCACTCTGAGAGCAGCGCTTTCGCTTTCGTACCCACCTTAGCAGCATTAGACGTTTTCGAAACGCTCCTTACTTGGTGGTTTACGAAGGCCGTTCAAAACGATGGCCGGGAAGATCAAGAGGTCGGAAGCACGATGCTAACAGAGAAAAACTTTCTGGTTCTGGCTTTTCGCCTTCTTCCTTGCCAAAAAAAAGCGGGCAAACTGCAGAGGATTTGATAGCGGGTCGACGGATCAGGCTGCACGTGACCGACGACGACTCAGAGGCGATGAAAGATTATCCCCCGAACATGCACCGAAGAGAACCCTGTGCCATTTGCATAACGCTATTTATTTTTTTATACTTTTTGGTACGAAAGCGCAGAAATCCGGTGCAGTTCATCCCCACGACTGAAGCTGATAAGGAGGCGATGTTTGCGTCTTGGAAGGGATGATTTTTCAACCCGTCTTTCCGTTATCTCCAAATGCCTTTTCCTCTCATTCCTCCACATTTTTCCTGTCCGAATTCTAGAAATAAAGCTTTGTGGATCCATGAATATTTTTCCCACCACTGGACTAATTCTGGCCCAACAGCTGCGGCCCATTTTTCAAGTTTTTAGATTTACAGAACATTCCTGAGAAATCACCCACACTTTCCGGAGGAAAACCATAATCTCGGACTCTGAAATCTTGTTCCCCTGTAAAGACCTATGGGAAATAGATTAAGAACACCTATTGTCCGGGTCCTGTCCCAAAGTTTTCGTAACTAAACTATCTGGACGACGACAATAACGTTAGTATGTCATATAACTATTTTCACCTTCTTGAACTTTAGGAGTACAGCCCCACAGGCCTATTCCAGAAGCTTTTTAACTGAATATTTTGAGTTCCAGGAAAATTGCGACCTGCCTTTGCCGTAACAGCAAAAAAATGCAACATTCCTTGTCTTTGAGTCTTTTCGGGATCCAGTTATCCAGGCAAACATAATTCCTAAGCGCAGCATAAATTCCAGTTTCAATGTGCGCTGAAATTAAATTAATATTAGAATGTCCTATATGAATATTCGGTACATTTAATAATTTTGAAATTTTTCTGATTGAATTTTTTTTTCTTACTCATATGAGCGATTCTGTTCAATATATTCCACAGAATCGCATATTGAACAGAATCGCTCATATGAGTAAGAAAAAACTATTCAATCAGAAAAATTTCATCGCCATTATCAGCTTCAATACCCGCTTAACTTTCTGAAAATTATGTAATTTAAATTCAATGTTAGCGCATATTGGAACTGAGATTGTTAGCCCGCGCCGATTATAAAAAAAACTTTATAATTGGGGAATAAGTGGAAGTTTGGTAACCTCAACTACTTCAAGGCCGAAAATGCCTCTCAGGACGCACAAATTCGCAACATCTTAGCGTTTTGCCAAAAAAAATGTTCCGCTTAATTCAATATCCACGCGGGAGTCGTTAGTGGAAGTTTGGTAACCTCAACTACTTCAAGGCCGAAAATGCCTCTCAGGACGCACAAATTCGCAACATCTTAGCGTTTTGCCAAAAAAAATGTTCCGCTTAATTCAATATCCACGCGGGAGTCGTTCATTCTCTTTATTTCCGTCTTTTACTCTTTTTTTCGTGCAAGCTTCCTCTGCTTTAGCAACAAAACAAGAAAAAATCTGCTTCCATCCCTCACATGACCCAGTGCGAGCGTAAATTGACACATGCCTCTTGGGATACGGATACTGGGTATCGGTTACCAGCTTACCACTTAGCTGCCGCAGCTTTTCTCCTTTTTCATCTTCTCTTACCTTTTTTTTCCAGCTGGCTTCAAGTCAATCTCATGCCTCAGTGAGCTTTCAGCGCAAAAAAAAAACTCACCATCTGATGAGGTCCACAAGTAAAGTTCATCGGCGATGCTCCTGAGCCAGTGAGCCCAGAAATTGAAACCCAAGCCGAAGGATCAGCGTGCAGAAAATCGACACAGTCCACTTGAAAAATTTAAATTGAAAATCCATTCACCCAGATCGTACCGTATTTACTCAAATTTAAACCGTGCCTTTTTCGCAAATATCGGGGGGGGGGTAAATTAATGTGCATCTTCCGTTTGAGTGCTGTTTAGATTCGCGTGTGAAGTTTGGCGAACAGAATCGCTCATGTTAAAAACAAATAAAAAACAATCGTCAATTTTAATCATAATTTTCAGTTCAGGGACACATTTTCAGGGACACATTTTCAGCGACACAAGAATTAGATTCCTGATTTTGATCGGCATTCTCGAAAGATACCGAGCTGGTACGTGAATCAGCTGGCACATCAATTAGGAAAAACTTGAAGTTAAATCGAAGTACGCCGTTTATTTTGAGGAAAAGTTAATTTCATATTTGAGGCAAAAAAGGAAGACCTTCGTTAAATAACGAAGGCATTTTAATTCGAGTAAATACGGTAATTATTTAATTAATGCAGCACAAATATTTAAATCATATTTTAATCACTCTGCAAAATCTCCGGGAACTTCGTCTTCGACCACTTCGTTTCGAATAACGCTCAACATTGCAGAAGAATCGCTTTCCGAAAACACAGCTTTTTTCCCAGAACTGGTTTCCTCTTCTAGAATTTTCCAATCCAGTTTCGAGATCGGACAGATTATTGCGAGAAAAACTTCGAAATCAGCCCTTTATTCTCTAATGATTTGTTATCTTCTTCCTTTGTTGTTCGACGAAGTCAAAAAATATATAAAATTGTGACAAATATTTCCAGTCCGTCGATGAATCTTCGGAAGTATGGGGAAGGCTTTCGAAAGAGGTCGAGGGGTTGATTTTAGTGCCTACTAATTTTGGTGGGTGAGGACCTCCAACAGCAGCCATGCATTTCGCGGCTCGGAGCTCGCCGAAGACTGAAGCCGGGATTTTTAGTGGACTCGGGAGAAAACTTGTAGGCATTACAGGGGTGGGTGGTAGTGGTGGGTAGGGGGGGAAATCCTGGCACTGGGGATGTCGACAAGAAAACCCCGGGCTGCGATGCTCGGCCCGCGCTGGACGGGCTCCGCCGTTCTTTCCCGCGGCTCCAAATCCAGGAAACAACGTCGGCAGGCTTGCTCGACTCGACAAGTCATACACAGCTTCCTCGATTTCACTTCACTTCCGATTCCGACGTCGACCTGCTCGAGGCTGAAATTATGCCCGGGGTCTGACTGGCTGACATGGAATCTCTTCCACTCTGCGAATCCATCAAACCCAAGGTTTCGAATTTGACAAGCGAGAAGGGATCGCTGGGTGTGCCATCAGCTGAAATTTCTGCAGAGGCGAGCAAAGTTTTGCGCTGCGAAATTGCAGGGACAATAAAGTGACTCGCGTAAAAAAAATTGTTTCACATCATCAAATTTGGCATAAACTAAGGCTCCAATTTTAGCAAGCTTTGCGCTACAACTTCGGGTGTATTTTTACAGGGTCTTGTTTGTAAAATTTTTAAATTTTAGAAAGACAAGAGCACAAACGTCAGGATTAATTCAATCGCTTTAAAATTTAAAATTATCCGCTAAAAACTGGAGGAAAAAACAGAGTTTCTGGGGTCCTTTCGTGGGTCCTTCATTGTCTGGAATGGATTAATTATTTTTTGATTTCAACGTAAACGGAACGATGCTTCACAAAACAGAAATTTTGCTCAAGAAAATGCACCCAGGAATTTATTAGCTTCAGTTTGCAGAAACCTATCGTATTCTCTATTTTGCAGTAAAATTTGAAATTCCCGTATTTGAACAGATTTTATTTCCCAGATTTTCCTTTTTTGCGGACTGGGCAGATTTTTCTCTGACGGACGTCAAAATGCGGGTAGCCGTCTGTACCTGCGTGCAAAATTAATCACATAAATATTGCTGCAGTTTATCATGCATCATCCAAAACTATGGGTATCATTCTTCGAAAAATGAGGGTTCAAGCAAATCAGGAATATCATGTGCTGAACGCAAAATATATATATATATATAAGCAAAGTATATCGAACAAAATTATAAACACTGCATTGTGATTATTCCTGAAAAAATTAAAATTGGCTATCATTTCCAGAAAACGAGTCAACAACGGGGATAAAAATGCAAACTTGAAACACGAGTTAGATCCATTTCGCGAAGCCGTCTTGGTTCAAAAAATATAAAAATGTTACAGCAAAAAATACGTCTACAGTGTAGGGATATACGGTTACAAAAAAAATTGGCACAATAAATAAGCCATATTTGAAGGAGTTTAATCTTCATAGCGATGTCGAAACGCATTTGCTTGAAAGAAGATTCAGGCAGAATAGCAATTCGAGAACCCGGAACTGCAACTTCTCACATATAGTCTCCAAAACCGAGACTTCCGGGGAGAAACTTTTTTTGTGCAATAATTCCCTGCGTTGTAACATGAGGACTTCGACTCCTTTATGTTCACAAGGATTGCCATTTTTATGGTAATCATGTGTCGCAAATTTTACATTCGAGAATTCTGAGAGTCGTATCAAAGTTTGCGCCTCCATGACAAACTTTACATGTGCGCATCAATGCAATCGGAAAAAATTATTCATCTTGAGATAAGCGCACACTTCAACATTTGATTTTTCTGGAAAAATAGTTTCATGATCGCGGGGAAAAAAATTTTGCTATATGCTCTACCAGAAGAAAAGCCAAGAATTTTTAATAAAGGCTGAGATTTTAAAAAATGACAGTAGAAATGAGAAACACCGGTATATGTGATTAATTTACACAAGTGTAGTTGATTTTAGGATTAGAATCGCAAGGTATAACCGGATTTGCAGAGGAAGAATTGCAACACTTAGCATTGCGTCAAACTTCAGAAAACGGGTTTACTCCAGAAGTCCAGTCGAACAATCAAACTGGAATTACATGTGCTACGAACTAAATTCTTGGCATCTTCCTTGGGGTAAATACAGCAAAGCGAAGAACTTTTCCGTTATGCTTCACCCTCGAAGGCCTTGACAAATCAAATCGCACAAAAAAGAACACCAACTATAAATTAATCAAAGGTAAAGAAAAAAATCGGTTTAGAACTGACTTCGTCTCAAGTAGCTAGAGGGTTCTTTTTGCAGTCATTCTTAAATTTGCTGCTCAAGTCATTGGAAAAGCTGCTTGATTTCAGAGCGATTCGATTTGAGGAGAATTAAATCTGCATGAATTCGGGCAGATTTTTTTAAATTAAAGAGTCCATAAGACGAATTTGCGCATGTTCGTACGTCAAAATGTAGGGGCCTCGCTGAACCTTATTTTGGTAGGAGTGAAAATAGCCCTTTTCTTCATTCTCACTCACTGGATCATGAAGAAATGGGCAAAAACAAGAATAGTAATCGTGGTCACAGGGGAAATATGATCATTGAAATGAATTGTGCTGCCATCTTCCGCCTGAACTTCTCAACAATTGGGATAATTTAACGTATCCCACCTATATAGGGTGTTAGCTGTTCCAGGCCGTTAGAGAAGCCACTCTTTCCGCTGTTTCATTTCAACGTGATTCAACTTGAGGTTATATGCAAGGAATGCGATGGAAAAAAAATGGACGTCTGTGTCAAGGCAAGAGGGAAATTGAACAGGAGCGATGAAGAGGAATGTTCTCGGCCGAGATCCCGGCAGTCGGGGCGGCACAAAAGCGTGACCGATCCGAGATGAACGCGTCAGCAAGACAATGCGACGGACTGGGTCGAATTGCTACTGACGTGCAGGGGGGGGGGGGGGGGGATAGAGAGTTTGTAGCAACGTTGCCCCGTTGATCGTGTCCAGCTCTGGTTTTCCTCTTGGGTTCCCCATATACATCCCACCCTCTTCCTCCATTTCCGGATTGTTCCCAAATCCGCGAGAACCCGTTTTCCCCCCGAACTAAGCCGCGTTCAAACGAGTGGAAAAGGGGTTGAAGAACCATAGCAGCAACCTGAGCCGCCGACTGTAAGGAGATCATTCTTACCCCACGTCATTCGGCGAATGTATTTCCAGTAAATGTCATCGAAGGGGAAATCCGTCCTCGGATTTCGATTTCATTGTCAAGAATACGGGAATTCTTGCAAGTACAGTACAGTATCAGGGCATTGGTTTAAAATTGAAGCATTTTCACTCGTAGTCGTATTACTATTGACGTATTTACTCGAGCACCAGGGTTTTCCAGAGTCAAAATTTATTCGAAAATTGTCTCCCGGAGTAAGACGCGCATTCCCTTTTTTGCGACTCTAAAACTATAATGTATAGTATTCGAAAAATAAGAGCACCAAAATTTGAATTTAGACATGAATTGATCCTGAAATCGACCAATATTCAATTAATTCCATTAAAATAAGTTTTATGATGAAAATTATCCGAAGTTGTCTTCGAATAAAAAAAAAGCACACTGAAACTTCTGAAACCTTATTTTTCAATTTATACCCGCATATGACGCGCACCTCCTTTTTCTATCTCAATTTTGAGAAAAAATGTGCACGTTGTACTCGAGTAAATTCGGTTATTTACAATCGGAGATTTGTCAACTCTTGTGGGGTCTTCAAACAGAGTACAGTACTGTACAAGTACATAGCATCTAATTTGCTGACTAAATGTATTCCGTCGTGAGCCACAGTCTCACTCAGTACTGTACATGAGTCTTCGGAGAAAATATTATCTTCGCCGCTTTCCAAATCAGCAAACCACTTAATGAATCCCACTGCGTCAAATTAGGCACACTATTTCATGGCGTGATACACAAAAAGAGTCTTTCATAAGTCAGTCGATTATCTTTGTATAATAATTTGATTGATTTCACTCATGAGAAAAAGAAAATACTGATGGTCCATGCATAAAATAAATGTAAAATCCGCATTGCCGATTATACTTCAGCAAAATACATGGGGGAACCCCGATTGTCGAAACCCCGTAACAAAAGGGATACAGTAAACAATACAGAAAAAATTAAAATGGCACTTGACAACTGATCAGCACTACGATAGGAAAAAATTACGATGCGTAATATATTGGATGTTCGCATGGGATTTGAGGCAACAGCAGTAATACAGTATATTCAACTGCTGTTATTTTCCAGAAAAAGTTTGGTTGTATACCGGTACAGCATTTGCTGATTCAACCAACCTTCTCCATTGCTTCTCATTCACGTATCCTTTGCTCAAAAGTATTTCAATGACGATTTACGCTTGGTCTCAAGGATTAATTAAGGATTATACCATAGATGTAACTCGTGAATGGGTAATACCCACAGCCATACCCCATGTATCGCACAGGCGCGTGCAGAATTTCCTCCTCATGATTTTGTTAGCACCCGTTCTTTGAGATGTTCACACTGAAAATCCAGCCATGAAATGCGGAATTGAGCCCGTCGCTCTTGTTTCCGCCGTTGATGACACAGCATATCTCGCAATTTTCGGGAATGTGGGGTGGATTCCTGCGCCCCCTCGCCTCAATACAGTACAGTATACGAATATCGCATCGCTCTCCCTCGTGTCGCAGGATGTTCCTGGGGATCATATGGGTCGGAGAGATAAAAGCGAGAACATGAGCCATAATTTATGGCCGTCTTTCCGTGGACTTCAGCCCTGCGAAGAAGAATCCCAACGAACATACTCAAAACTGCTTCGAAAAAAAAAAGATCATTTTCACTTGGACGCCGCGTGCAATAATTGCTTTTTATATGAATGCTCAGCGCGGGTTTCTCCAGGTCGGTTGATCGAACATTAGATAAGTAGTTAGCTGGAGCAACACCTTACGCTAACTCAGCGGTCGAAAAGTAAGAGCTATATAAGGTGTCTTTTACCGAAAGGTCTCCTAAGCAAACGCACTTTCGTACAGACTAGGTCGTCAACCGGGGTCGCGACAGAGCTGAAAGTTTTCAACTCAAAGGGCTGCCCTATAGAATTAGAGAAGGAAGGTTAATTTAAATTGAAAATCAAGAAGTTGGGCCTGCAAGCCCAGGAAAGAGTTTTTATTGTACCAAAATTCATTTTTTGACAGGATGAAGCTCACATTTGGGGGGGGGGGGGGGAATCATGCAGGCAGGTTCTTATTTTTCCGTGATGGGTTATGGAAGGGTGAAAACCCCATTAAAATAACCACGTGCTGGAATGCCCATTACCCTCCAGTCATTACAATATCACCCAGGCCAATAACTGTCCTGTAACCCATTTTTCAAGATCTGAGAGACCTTTACCTGTGATGGTCACAGGTGACAGCTGGGTTCAGGTGAGAAATAAAGGGCGAAGAAAATTATGCTGCAGTCACCAAGATTCAAGTTTTACTCGTTGAACCTCATTTGGACATACAGTACTGTGGTACGGTACATAAATTTGTACAAACAGTATTCCAAATTGTCCACGGTACTGTAGAAATGAGCCCTGGCTCTTAATTGTCAGAGCTTCTGATTCTTGAACTGAATATAACTCAACAGTGTTCTCACATGTATCACGAGCAGCAGAGCTTCTAATTTATCCACATGCTGATGAGCCTTTAGGAACTAGGATAGATTACATCAAGAGAAAAATCATGGCCCGTCCTCCTGTCCCTCGAATTCACTGTAGGCCATCTACGTTCATATCAAAGAAAAACCTTTATCATACATTGCGGATGTTTTCAGAGATGTCGCTTTCTGACAAAGCAATATTGACTAATTCGCGCAGTGCCGCAAGTTTTCCGAAACTTCGTGCAGAATGTTTCATTTTTTTAAAACTATCTACAGGATCAGTTCCAAGCTCGAGTGATGAAAGCTTTTTATTTGACTTTTTTCTTATAAATCTGATGCACTGGCGGACACAGAAACGGGCACAAAGCAGCACGAATGAACATCAACTGTGTGAATTTCCGCTTTTGGACAAAGGTAAATTTCATGAAGATAAAAAAAGAACGATACAGACCTTGAATACTACAGTACATGACATCCAGAGTCCATAATTTCTGTGTACTGCATATACTTTTTTTTCTGGAAGTCCCACGAATGTTACAAAACAGGGACCTTGTTCAGACCTATACATCGCAATTTCGCGTCGACCTGAAAGAGAAAACGAAATTGAGCTAAATACGGGACTTCCCGTTCGTGCAGATGTGCAGAAAAAGAAGATACTGCATCCGTATTTCAGCCCACTATTCGCAACGTCAAATCACGTAGTTTGTGGTTGGTTACTTGCAAATGACGCACACTTCGAGCTACAGGGAAACTCATTAAACCTTGTTCGGATCTACAAGTATAACCTTTTTCTATCACACAACAAAACTATACTTCATCACCGCTTCTTGCACCTCTATACATTAGTCATGAAACTGAAAAAAATTATATTTTTAAAAACCAAAATCTGGAAACTGCAGGTAATCTCCGAAGAAATTCAAGTAAGATTGAGTTAGCTTACTACACTCGATTGGCCAAGTAAGTTGCGGTACAAAATGAAGATGACGAATCTCAACTGACAATTTTACGAGTCATTCCCTGCAAATCTCTCAGCTGAGTTTGAAGCATGATGGAAGCGAGAGAAATGACTCACGCTAAACATTATCGAAAAATACGATGTCGCAACTTACGCAACTCAACAGCATAAAGATTCGTTTTTCAAAACACGCAGAGAATACTAGCACAGGTCAAGTTGATTAATTGAAGAGGTTCCCCGGAGAAAAGCGGAGGAGGGTTGCCTAAAAATTTTAGAATGTAAAACACAGTTGATCATCGGAATTGCATGAATTCGCGACGATGAAATCTTGCCTCGTTTCAGAGATCACCTGCAAATCGTCACATTCGCTCCAGTTGACACGCAGCGAGGATGATTTGATATTCGGGTGTCGAAACCTTGATTTCCTGCACACAAAAAAGTCTCGCTGTAACTAAATGTTCGGACATTGGTGTTCATTCACAGCATGCAAGGTAATAAATTCCAGTTGTCAGTAATGACAGGGAAAAAACGATCGCCTAAACACAACGCACAGTATTTCAAACACCACGCGAAGAATGTTGACGGTAAACTCGTTTGGTCCCAGCCGTTAGTTCATTTAAATTTTTTCTTCGGGAAAAATATAGAAAATTATTCAACTTCTCTAAAAATATGAATTTATCCCGAAAAAGGCCGGACAAGATTTCACCTTAATTTAAGAACAGGAAGCAACAACTTTAATATACAAGGGGCCCAATTCGACAGTAGATCTAATCCATCGCTGAAATATGTTTCGTAGTTAACTGATAAAGATGGATCGTGAGCAAACGAAGGATCCCGCAGCAATCGACAGTGGAATAGTCAATCCTTTATTTCAAATGAAGCTTTTAACATTTTATTCTTTCCGTGAAAATACTCCATTGATGATTTCCATTCGTGATCATCAGCTTACCAATTAAAATCCAAATATAATTGCAGGCATGAAAAGATTAAGATAACTTAGGATGGAGAAATTTCCGCGAGCTCCAAAAGCTCACATGGGGAGACTAGCGATAGAATATTACTGTACCATACAATACTGTGCATTATAATGTATGTATACTGTATATGTATGTACACATTAAAATTCTGACAAAATTCTCAACACCTTCCAATTCAGAGTTTTCAATACGTCTCGTCCAGAGGAATAAATGACAGAAAGAATCCGTGTCTTGTTCATGGTCCAAATACAGTTCCGTCTACAAACCGCTAGAAAGATGAAAAGAAAGTATCGCCACGAGATTTCGGTGCAAATTATAACATTTTATTCTTGCAGTGAAAATACTCCATAGATGACTTCCATTCGTGATCTCCTCCCATTGAACAACAACGAAAAAAAAAAGCCACTCGCACCCCAACGTCTCGTACGACACAGGGTCAAACAGCGGCTTTCCACTCAACACCAACAGCTCGTAACGCACGGCCTCAACATCCTTCCCTTTTTTCCCTTTGCACGACGACAAGAAATTAAAGCACTATTACTTGCCACAATCACACACGGCTGATACCGGAAAAAAAAAAAACAGCGAAGCGCAAGGACCTGGTTCGCGAAGAAGCAACGCGTCGCACGACATGCTGGCTAAAAAACAAATCTGAATATCCATAGCATGCTCATGATACGATAACTTGCACCTCCAACCCACACAAACGCAGAGTGTCCCGCTGACTTTTCCTTTTTTGAAGCGTGGCGAGACCCGGACGGCCTGCCTGACTAACAAGAATATCCCGACTTATTCTCCCTCGGATATGATGCAGCAGTACGTGACGTGACCCGACCCCCCCCCCCCTCCCCCAAGATTCAGCAAAAAATAAAATAAAGATCGGCCCGACTTCTCCCTGGGTGCAATGAACACAAGATGCAATATTTCCAGGTAGACTCGGTCGCGCGCGCACAAAAAAAAAAAAAGAGATTTACAACTTTACTCGCCACACTGCTTCCACAAGGCATTTTATAAAATCGCCCCGTGATAAAACGCCCTCGAGGTTGTGAGCTTGAATTGCCCTGATTTCCTTCCTGCGGAACTAGACGGAGACGAGGAGGAGATCTCAACACACACAAGAGCTCTTAGCGGGGATACTGAGGAACGTTTCCTGGCCGTCGGTTTCCGGAATCCAGCCGGCAAAAAAATCACGCGCTCGTTTCGCCACCCGCGATCCAGGCGGTACTCTTTGGTCCCCTTTCCCACCGGGGCTTCAGCAAAAAAAATAAAACATAAAAACAAAGCCATTCCAAAATATTTCCGCGTCATATTATAACCAGATCGGGATACAGAAGGCGCTCCAAAAAATACTCCCACTTTCAGCAGCAAACTAACAGGATTCTTAACGACACACCTCAAACTTCCCATTCATGAGCGCACTGATGAAGTGGAAGATTACATTCCCAATGAGCTTCAACCGGACAAAAAATATGTTTATTTCCGTAAACGTAACGGTGTTTCTGAGATGAATTTTGAAAATGGCGCTGCTGCTGCATTTGAGTAAATCTCTGGTGCTCAAACGATTATTCTTCAAAATTTTCCCTCTTACATAACTTTCCTTTCCCGGCATCCGTTTCGCAGTCACCACCCCGGTCTTCCATCACACCGAGAAAAGCTAACCCGCAAAAATAACCTCGCACGCACCCAATTGTTCCAACACTGGAAACGACGACTACACGGAGGTCAAGATCCAACACAGAGATTACAGCTCGCTTTCCTCACAGGAGCAACTTGGTTCCGAAGAGCAACAGGAAGCGCCAATCGAGCGAACGGGCGGAAGATCCAACATTCCACGTAGCAAAAAAAGACGAGACATCTGGTACAAATACCGCAACCACAAACAAAAGAAGCCAAAATTCACAACGCACGACGCACATGTGTGTCAACTCGAAACATTTAAAAAGGAAAGAAAAAAAAATGATAGACGAGGCCAGAGACCGAGAATTTCGCGCTCCGAACAGGTCACATTGTTCGGGACACAGATTTCCGCGCTTTGCAAACAGATGAACACCCTGTCGTTGCAATGCTTTCAACCACAGGCCGATCAAAAATTCGTGGCCGTAAGAAAACCGTACAAGTTACAGGACATTTCTGAGATTCTGTCAGGTACAGGTGGTGGCTTTCCGCGCTCCCTTCCGACGCAGACTGTACATCGCTGACAGTGCCATCACGTGCATTTGGCGTTCGGACTGGTTCGAATCGCAGAGGTAAAAAATTTTCCACATTCTGGTTCTATATTTTTTTTTCGACAAATTTCCAGGGAGAAAAAAAAAATTCATAGAAATCGACTCGGACGTAGACATTTCGTTTCTCAGCATATTGCAGACAAAATGGGCTGAACAGCGTATTTCATTGACCTTCAAACGAATCCACGGAAAAAGAAATTTCGAAGACAAATCTGACCAAAAATACGCATTATAACGCTTATTCCCGCTTAATTTCCGTAACAGCTGAATAGAACATGAAAACTTAACAACACATACTTTGGATTGGAAGACCACGACTCATTGATGAAGCGCATTTCTAAAACAACTTCAAAACATCAGCGATCATAATTTTTCACAAGTGCTATAAGATCTTGACGGATTTCCAAAATTTTCATCTCTGCTCTTCTATTTTGTTCGAAGCGCGTCCCTCTTGAGACATAATACACTCGATATTTTCGTCACTGAAACGATGTCAATCCTAGATTATCCAGAAATTTTCGTATAACTTTAAATTTCGGAAGCTTCTTGAAAAGACATTTTGGCACGCAATGAAGAAAAATAGGATCAACGGCTACGTCCAGCGTCTGAAATGGTACATTAAGCAACATTGAACGAAACTGACCTGAACGCTGCAAAAAGATAATCTACAGAGGAAATTTTTAGAATCGTTGAGAAGCGAAAATGTTCCCGTCAACCTCACAGAAACACAAAACAGCTTAGATTGACCATCTACGCAAAATTTACGCACAAACTTCGCCAGGATTCGAGCTGATGCTTCACACGACACAATAACATGGTAACTGGCTACAAACTGTTCTCCGCTATCAGGTGCCTGTCAAGTTCAGCAAATTCAAGTTCAAGAAAAACGTAAGCTACGCCGACGCTAAAGAAAATTTCTTCAAGTAACAAAACAGAAACAAGAACAGAAACGAGGGTTTTTCAGAATGCTTGCACAGTTGACCAAAAAGCCATCATCAAAGCAGGAAGAAATAACTTGCATTCAATGTCTTGATCAACACTACGAGAGTTGAGACGATACCTCAGCGATAAATGCCATGTCATTCTGTAGTACAGTACCTTGAGCGATAATTTAGGATGCAAATCTGAAAATATCAAATTCAAGTAGGATGACAAGATTAAGAGAAAAACCGTGCTGGTAAAGTTGAAAATGTTTTGTTTCCAATTTAAACTTTACCCAGAAACTTCATGAAACATGCTGACATGATCAGCTGAAATTGCAGCCACCAACCAAGATAGCGATTCTAATTGACGCTCAAGTTTTCTCCTTAAGCATGTCTACGACCCAAAATTTGGGATTACATATTCCATGACACGGGGCAAAAGACAGCAAGTAACTTAATTAACTGACAGCAAGTACAGTACTTCCACCGATCTCTGATGAGGCTCAAAAGGATCGTCTCTGGGTTACTGTTCAGATTTCAGAAATACCTCTCGCAGAGGGAAAAAAGAAGAAAAAAAGAGAGAAACACACGCACGAAAAATCAATGGCTTCGCGGAGAATCAAAAGAAAAGCAGGAAAACAAAAAATAGGATCTCCAGTCGGAATCTCGTCCGCGAGGCGCCGCGAGATGGGGACGACTCATGGACTCGCGGGGGCGGATCGGTTCCCCTTGGTATCTTCGTCGGCGTCGTCGGCCGACTCCGCACGGCCGTCGTCAGAGCCTGGCTTGACGACTCCCAACGACGGCGGCTGGTAGGGCGTCGCAAACGCGGGCGGGGACGGTGAGGACCTCGGAAACACGGGCAGTCCCGCGCAGAGCTGTTGATGCAACTGCTGCTGTTGTGTCAACTCCATGAGACTCCGCTTCTGCCGCAACGCCTTGAAGTGCGCGCTCGAGTCCAAATGCTTCACGTAGTTGTCTTTCCGGTAGAACTTTCGGTTGCACACGTCGCACTCGTGCACCGACGCGATGCTGCCTTCGGCCATCTTGTGCATGCGCTTGTGCCGTGCGAAGCTCACCCGCTGGATCACCTTGAGGCACAGCGAGCACTGGATGGACTGTCCATCGGCGCCGACAGGGATGGCGGCGATGGTGGACGCCGACGACGGCAGCGACGACTGCGGGGTGGCGCCGAGGGAAGGCGGCAACAGGCCCAACGGGCCAGGTTCTCCGCCAGCCCCGCGCATACAGAACAGCTGTCGCACACAGTTCCCAATCAAATCTGGCCTCACCAGCAGCGGCATCTATGTAGGGGCATGCAGGCTATCATCAGCGACTCGTACAGAAACCGGTTAATCACCATCCAGCTCAGTTAATTAAACGATCAAATGAAACCCGGACCCGACACCGATCAATCAATGGCATGCGTGCTAATGACAGTCAAACAGATCCCATTCCTCACCATAACCAGCAAACCCGTTTCCCTTCCTTTACAAACGGGACGATTAGTTTCTTTTCCACTTTCCTTCAATTCAACGGTCAACCTTCCGCATCCAGCCGATGCAATATTCCGCAAATAATTCAAATTACGATAATTTTAAGAAAAATCGGATACCTCAAGCAAAGGATTCTTAAATATTATACTGCAACATGAAACCCAATTTAAACATGGAGATTCGACGACTGCGAAACGCTTCGATTCCATTAAAAATCCGAATTAAAGTTCCCTGGTGGGTATCGCAGGTAATTCTTGGATATGGAGATTCTCGCTGTACTGTAGCGTTACAGACATCCTTTATTCCGTTTAGGAGATCAGAGAAGGAATCCTCCAACAAGTTAACAAATGAATGTGAATAGAAAATATCAGGGTTGGATTCAAACGCAAGGTGCACAACGCAAAGCTGATCCGTTTTTAACCGACAGTTAAACTGACGGTACATCGTAAAAAATGTAACCTCTAAGAAGCAGCTTTCCAGAACCGGATTCTGCATCGACCGGACATGAAAAAAAATATATCGTGGTTAGGGTATTGTTCAAAATTTTTATTGCGGCCATGGATGAACCCACTTCACCCACATCGACCGGAAGGAAGACAACTCGTGGCGTTGCATCTGGCTGCGAGTACAATCGGGACGGGGCTTCGATCGAGCCCCCATGGGAAAATAAATGCATCAATCCCACGTCGGTGCCGTTCACAGACCGATTTTCAGCAACACGGCAAATGGCAGCCCACCTGTTCTTAATCGTGCCGGGTCGACTCGTCATACTCTCGGATAGGGATCCTCATATCAAGTTCCCGTCAATCGATAACTGCACATTAATACTAATGTACTTTTTTTTTAATTCCTAACACACCGTCGTAAAACATTGCCAGATTCCCAGAGACAGCTGTATCATTTGAGATTCTGAAAGGCGATTTAAATTGCACTGTTGAAGCAGCAAATGCGAATTTTGTGCAAATATCATTCCTGGAATCCGGGTCAATTTACAGAAGTTCAAGGATTTCAAACAGATGAACGTTGTCTTTCATGACGACAAAAATACTATGAAAATGAGCAATAGCGTAGTCGATGTAAAACTTGTTAAATTACTATAGCTGTCTCAAGAAATGATTGAATAATTCCTTTAAAATTGCTGTTGACTGACATGACAGTTCTTGGATTGCGGACTGGAAACTCGCTGTCCCACGAAAGAATAAAATAGACGGGTGGACGCACTCGTGCTGGGCGGTCAACGTGAACGCACCCGACGGGGCTTGAGGAAAAACCCTTGTCCAGGAACGGAAACGGTTCGCAGACTCTGCGGCAAACTGTGAAACCCTTTCTTCCTTCCTTTACACGGCCTCGCGGCTCCTCCCACATTCCAAAAGAAAGAAAAAAACACTACGACGACCATCGCTAAAGTCATGCAAAGATCTGAAAACCCTACTACCAGGTCACGATGCAAAGAGAGGTCATTTCTGGTGAGGTGAGGTACTGTACCAAAAAAAAAGGAGAGAGAGAGAGACCCATAAAATTGTGAACAACTGGCGGTTACTTCGCATCGACACGTAGCAGAGTTCGAATGTCAACCTGCGTTCAGAAATTCCGTTTCCATCTTGCTGTGAAAAAGGGTTTCTTTCGCCGCAGATGACGCTGAGACGGAAATGCTGGAGTCATTCCGTCATAGGATAACATTAGGAGCCTGCAGTGATGTGAAGTCGGGGAGGAAATGGGCTCCCTCTTCGCAGACCGGAAAGAAAACGCGAAAGGAAAATAGGAAAAAGAAAAACCGTGGGGAGAAGGTAAGGGCAGCGGAGGACAGATCCGGATGGTTTTCCAGCGGAAACGGTGGCGAATGTGGAATGGGGCTCCCAGGAAGTTGATATCGCTCTCACGACAAGGACAGCGATTCAGCAAGCATCTTATTCGCAAATTTAGAAGCACGCCAATCCCAAGTTACAAGGATGCTTTACGAAAAAAAAAATCAATCGAAGAACTGGTTCCCAAAAAAGCCTGCATGAGGATTAAAATTGCTTCACAGTAACTTTACTTCAATTTCAAGAGCGTTTCATCTCGAAATAATGTATCTTGAAAACACCAACTGCGCAAAAACACTTGGAATAGCAGTGAAGTGAAGCTTCAGAGCTAATTGGAAAAGTATTAATCTCAGCCAAAATCAGGTTTCACAAAAATCAGCAAGAAAACGAAGCAACGTTTGCACCGTTGAACATTCTACACCAACAGGTTCACGCATAGTCGAGCTAAAATTATGGACTTTAATCAACCATTGGTGAAATAAAACGGGTTCAAACGTCGATTCACATACAGGAAGCAAAACCGTCTTCATGCCACTTAATATAAACTTGAACCGCTTCAGTTCTCTCTTATCAACGCATTATTCGGACCGATGCACGCCAAAAGTCGCGGGAATAACAATAATAAAAGAGGGAAATAAGTTTAATTTGGTAACAACATTTTCGAATACTCGATTATTCACAACATTCAATTATTAGGGTCATGGAAACCCCGTGATTAGGAAGGCTTCTCGGAGTTCAACCATAGACATTAACACGGATAATGCGGGCATCTGCTTAGAGGTGACAACAGTACAACTAAAATGTATAGGCTAATGTCCGGAAGTTATGGTCAAATATCAAGAACAATAAAGACAGTTAAACAAATATATTCAAAAACATTTGCCAGCATGATCAATAGATGGACTCGAAGAAAATTACTGGATACCAGATATTCTCTTCCATTCAAATGCATCAAAATTTGGGCAAGTCTATCAGGAGTCTGGATAATCGAAATTCAATAAATGACTCCTACTGTACAACGGAACTCTAATTATCCGGGATAAAGGCCGATTGTAATTTTCGATGCGATCAAATATCCCAATTATTCGATACTACCCTGATTCAACAGATCAATGATTCAATAATAAACCAACAATATTTCCAATATTCTTAAAAGATTTGCCCGGATAATTATTTCGACGTGATGGAGAGAAAAGCGGTACAAGTAAAAAAGGTGCGGTATTATAATCCCAGTTCTTCGATATAACTTCAATCAAGGATAATCCGAACCCGGATAATCGGACTTTTACTGCAATTTCCATGTCGAGGGTTTGGGGTATAGAAAAATGATGTAAGGGCATGCATTTTGCGGAGACCCCAGCTCTGGGAAGGGAGAAAAGAGAGGGAGAGAAAAGGCCACGGGTTGCTGGTGAAGCAGGTTCGCACGGTGAATAAACTGCGGGGTGATTAACTCATGTACCCGCATGAGCCACCATGTATGAGCTGGAGGCTCTTGGCCTCGCCACACATACCCGGGTCCACACACTCGAGGGTTTTCGTCCTGCTTGGGCAGAGCTGCGGAACCGACTGAACCGTTCCTCTCCAGCAGAAGGAAATTATGAAATGCGCCAACCGGGGGAAGGAAATTACACGCAAATTGCTGCGGGGAACTCCGCCCTGGGGAACCTCGAAGATTTCGTATGTGTACATTCGCTTTTTTTTATGGTTTCCCTTCCCCAGACCCGCGCGTGCGATACACTCACATGCAACTCTTCCAACAATCCTCATATCACAAGCATTCCCTTCATTTTGCATGCAGAAAGCAGACACAACAGCATCTCACCTACGATGCCACTCCCGAAGAACCCAACCTTACACTTAGTGAATATCTGCCATCCCACACCCATGATACAATTGAAACTGGCCAATAACCGCAAGCCGTTTTCCGGAGCATCACTAATTTCGATTGAAGATAAGCAAATTCGACTTGAATTTCGAAACTAAAATTCGAGAAAAATAATACTGTACCAACAACATAAACATTACATCGAAGAAATAAATACAGCACTGCAGTTAAATTACTCGGGATCATGAGAAAACCAATCATGACACAACACAAACTTCAACTTGAAACGCATGTCAAAACCGGGAAATTTAGATGGAGAAATTCCCGTGTTTCCCAGACACACAGTTGACTGAACTCACGTTAAATCGAGACATGGAAGTTTAGGGGTTCTATCGAACTTTACGGTCCTGTACTCGAAAAAGCGATGCTCAAATCGGAGTATATGAAAGGAAAAAAATAAAAAGCTGGACATCCCGTTTCCGGTTTCTCGCTACACATTCACAAGCAATTTCTTGCTCGGAAGCCTCTGAAAGCACCACCGCCAGCTGTGCAGGATGGGGCGAGAGCTGAAAATAAAAAGAAGCTTTCGAGGCCCTTCGGGAAACATGCGGAAAGAAAGTGCCACCACCAAGAAGGGCAAAAGATTGGGGGCCTATCGGGACGTCCTATCAGCAACAATTGTTTCAACTTCCACGATTTCCGGAATTTGCTCGGCATTGCGTGCAACCGAGTTGGCGGAACAAAATCCCATCCCGTACGAATGTGAAGACCTCGAAACCCAGCAATTCGATCGAGAAAAAAAAGAGAGGAATAACTACAGTTTACAACAGTAAGTAAACCGGGAACTTCACGAATTCTATCGTACACTTTTCCAGAACCCTGCGAATCTTTCTTTAATATTCCCGGAAACCGGAAAATTTCTCTGCATGATCACCTCGGGGAAAGAAACAGGCTGCCGATTTATTCTACGGCGGTATGTCATGAGATGAAAAATTCTTCTGCGGGACCTGGTCGAGACAAAGAAGAACCTGCTGCTGCGAAATGAGTTATTCCTGGCATATGGAGCCCCATGCCCAGCAATTCCTTTAACGGTCATTCGCTAGAATCGGTGCATCTGCTTTTTTAGACCCAAGATGAAAACGGACTTGAGGGCATCTCACAACAACAACAACAAAAAGAACGAAAAGCAGCAGCACTTGAAACGACATTCACCTGACACATTCAGAGGCTCGCTGTGGATTCAATGGTAATAAGGGCATAACCTGGAAAACGCTCGTAGAATTCGTGAAGGAAAAACCCAGGAATACGGAGTGAGTGGGGGGACCAGGACCCGGGGACGAACCAGTCGCGATCGCCGGGGAAAGATTGAAATTCAACGCAGCCCCCTCCGGCATCCAGCTCCGAAATCAGAGCATCGGAATACAATGTGGGGTCAGCGGCGGAAGCCAAGCATGTCGCTTCACGCAGCGCTGCCGAGTTCAACGCTTTCCCCAGTCGCATCACGTAGGTTCGCAAGATTTCATGCCACACCAATTTCATTGTGTTCGGGGGTCGCATGCGCAAGCCGAGAACCAGATTTCGCATTTACCCGTCAGGCCGAGGCAACAAGCATAATCCCCGTGTCCAGTGCTGCAAAAGAACCCCACAACCGCATTAGTACGAGTCTGAAATGCGACTTGCGGACATCTGGAGAAGCTGCTTTTCAATCTACCAGCCTGCTCCCGAAATCCTCTTCACGCAGTCAACTTTCCGAATGCTCTTGGCCCTAGCTTTTTAACAGCTGCTTCCTAATTTTTTTCAAAACGTAACAGTTTACAGTCACTCGGAGCAGTGCTGCCCAACTCGGATGTGGCCAAGGACCACATCAACACATTTATTTTGTGGATAAGGGACACATTGAAGAGGTGGAGAGTCTTTCCGGACTACAATAAATAATTTGTATGCGCCTTTTATAACAGAAAAATGTCATTTATTAAAAGGCTTGTGGAAAAATTGTTCATGGCAAATTTATTTCCAAGAGGAAATGGGAAGTTTCGCCTTTAATGCGGTTTAATGCATTGAATCAAAAATGCAGCTTTTTAGAAATTTTGCAAAATAATGTCAAAATTTTAAATTCATCTTAAGGTATACAGTCGTATATCATTGCAACGAGGCGTTTGGGGTTTCGTCATAAATGAAAATTCGCTGATAAGAATTTAAAATAGCATTGTGGCTGGCTATTCGACATGGACGAAAAATTCGTCGTTAGCATTTATTCGTTATAAAGAAATTCTGTTTTCCGAATATTCGCTGCTGCCACAGTGAAAAATTGTAGTGAAGGGACAGAGGGATTGATGAAGCGTCTCTGTGGGCCAGAAGTTGGGCAGCACTGGACTAAGGCATACTACAACCAGCATTTCTGAATCCCTGGCAGGACGAGTGTACTCCGCATTCCACTTCAAATTTAGAATTGAAATAATCCCATTAAAAATCGAAAAGGGGTTTCATTTGATTCAGAAACATGGGGAAGAATTCAACAGTAAGAAGAACATCACTTTGAATCTATCAATCGGTTAGCAAGTCGTGAAGACGGATTTCGGACATCAGGCGCATTTCGCGACACTGGGAAGGGGGGAATCGTCCGTCGAAAATTCTAAACGTCAGTGCCATCAGTCAGCCATGCGTCCCACGATCGATTCAGGTTAGTCGTCACGTCTCCCAGTCACCATAGAAAAACATTCATGAGCCACTTCACAAACTTCCCGACATCCACTGCCGAATCGCATTGCTTCCACAAATCCTTACGAATTCATATTCTGAGCCAATATGGCCACTTATATGGTGTCACTCAAGAAAACGACATCCAGCTATGAAATCTGATGTCAGGACATTTGCGCGCGTTCAAAAACGGCACGCCCCAAAACAGCGCATGCCACAAACAGCAAAAGTACGCATAAGCACTCGTGCGAAACTATCTCGTCGAAATAAAGCACACTTGCGCAAAACAGCGTCTCAGTGGCAAAAAAAAAAAAAAAAAAAAAAAAAAAACTCGGCGGGCAAAAAAAAAAAAAAAAAAAAACAAAAAAAAAAAAAAAAAAAAAAAAAAAAAAAAAACGTCGGAGTGCCAGGGGGAAAATGCCGATGAGAGACATCGCCAGATGAGAAAATTCGGTAATCCCAGTTAATCCTTTTTCCGCACTGCTTTTGGAGGAATAGCAAATTCAAAGGAAGCCTCAACATCAATGTTGACTCATGAAATGAATCCCAAGCATGACACAGGAACATACTTTTACACCTCCCTGTCTTTGCATAAAATTGTATTCAAGAATGAATATTGCGTCCTTGATTTTTGCAGAGATTCTTTTTTTTCCAATGCATTTGGGTCTTCTAATGTTTCATTTGAATGCTTCGTCGCAATTAATTTGCAATTAATGCGGTGTTTCTTCCCTTGTAACTTATCTCAATTTTTCTCCATATCAAATTGAATTCCAGCGATCCGCACTTCTTCAAAAACGCATTGTCTTCATGTCGGCATTTTCTCATGGCATCCAGACGAAGATACCATTTTGTTACATTAAAAAGTCACCTGGAAACGTTTTTCTGAACATGGTACCCTGATGAATAAGAGGATTGAAAAGAATTCCATTTTCGTGCTAATTAGCTTGGATAATCGGGATTGACGTTTTTCAAGAACCGTTCAGTGCTTGCATTGATTTTAATTTACATTGCGCTCTTTCAATGTCCGGAGGGGCGCTCTTTTGGACGAGACGTTTTGGGATGCGCTCCATTTTCTGACCATTAGAATTATGGCAAAACAAACGCACTGTATGTTACAACGTAGACATTGAAGCGACGGTGGTTTGAGATCGCCGTTCAAGTTTGTGAGGCTAACTCGAGAAGCTGAACCGCACAAGACCTTTGTTACATGCAGAGCTTTTTTTTTTCGTTTTGAAAAACGTTGCAACAAAGATGTCATGAGGCCAGCAAAATATATTCTGCAGCACCTCCCACCGTAGATGTCGGATGGAAACCAATTTCTCGAGTCGCATTCAAAGCTTTATTCCAGGCTAAACGAAAAAAAAAGATAATGTCCCGATCGTACATCGGCAAATACTTTCATATATCGTCCACAAATAGAATAATCCCACAGGGAACCGATCAAGACCGAGGCATCACCACGCCTCACTGCCTTTCCGGAGGACGTCACAAAAATCCGTTCCACCATTAAGCAACGTAAATGGAGGAGCGCAGGGAGAAAAAACACATAACAACAAAAAAACCTGCTTTGCATAAAGCCCGACAATACAGACGCGCCGGACTTTGTCCAACACGGCAACAATAAATAATGCAGCTCTACCACAGCCCTGACAGCTGAGAAAACATCCTTTCCCGATCCCTCATTAACCAAAAATAACACTGTTTTTCCCCCTTCATTTCCCTTTCCGAACACGCCGAGACTGGCTTCGGCATCCCAGTCATTCCTTGAAAGCTAAATCAACGTAAAGCACGAACAAATTAAAACTATGAATCCGCTCATAGAAAAAAAAACGATTCAATAAAATTCGCGTTCTCTCCAGGGACTTGATGCGATGGACGGATTAAAACTCACACTACGTTGACAAACTCAAAACGGTTTCAAGGCAAGTTTTCTTCGTTCTCCGATTTTTAATGCCTCGGAATTTCTACGACGCGAGAAACATTCGCAATAGAACCAAGCTCGGATGTCACATGTGGTTCATCAGCTGAGCAACTCAGCAACTATCGACAAAAATGCATTCAATTAAGAAGAAGCGAGAATTCTATACAGTTTCTTGGACCAAAGGAGAGGCAGAACTCGGAAAATTCTCAGGGAACTTTTCTGTGGTGCAACCCAGAATGAGTTGGCAGGAAAAACGAAGTTTTCTTCGCAATCTAACGCTGACGCCTGTATTGTTATGAATGCGTGGACGAATGACATTCCATCAGCTTCCTTGAATACATTCCACATATTTCTGTAACCGCTCACACGGGAATGCTTGACATCCGTCTGCAGTATGTCGGTATTTCACTAGTACAAGTGCTCGAAAAACAACAAATCTGTAAATTAGGACAGACTTTCAACTTTTTTCTCAATTCCTCTCATTTTTAAGAAACGAAAAATTCTTTTAATATTCCAAGTTTTTCAACACAAAATTCTTTTAATACTGTATTCCAAGTGTTAATACAATGTGGAACTAAATTAAAACTAGCCAATTTCTCATGTGATACAGCAACTGGAGAGACCAGCTGTGCTCGGGCTTTCTAGAAATTCTGAATGGTTCGAGAATGAAAGTGTTCGTTAAAAACTGTGGGATGCGTGCGGACATGCATTTCGAACTGCTGCTCTTGGATTTCAGGTTCCAAGTATTATAAATTCAGTGAACGGGCGACTGAAAACCTTTAAAAGGTCGATGGATTCGTCGAAGAGAGAATTTCCCAACGATTATTCCCCCAAAGAGAATCAGTCGAAGAAATTAAGAATTAAGAAATTAAGTCCTTCCCGGTCATCAAATGTTGTAATTCATATTTTATGGTTTCATGCAGGTATCAAAATGTTTTCCCCACCAGGCTTCCCCGGGAATGGCTCAAACCAGCGCCGGAGAACGTCGGATCCCGGGAAATATGACCCTCGGAATTGGCTTGTCCGTTCTGGATACCCTGTTCCCCAGCCTGGTCTGAACTCTCCAGCACAACTGCGATCATTCCGCCCTCGGAAGTACCGTTCTGCCGGGTCTCGGGTCGAAATGAGAAGGGTTCCAAGCAGCGGAAGTCGTGTCGCACGGCTCGCGATACGCTATCAACACATCCCCACTTGTGCGGAACAGATGTTTTTTTTTTTTTTTTGCTTCCACCAGACGCGGGACAAAAAAAGGACAACACACCAGTTTGAGCCCTTCTTTGCGACGACCCAAACCCGGCCATCAACAGCGACACACGCACGAGGGCTTCCGCAACTTCGCCATGCGAAAAACAATTTTCTGCCGCAATCGACGAAACCGGGTGGAGAAAACACAGACCCAGCACATTATGAAAGCAATCTATATGTGGTTCAACTGATATATCGTTTTTCTCGGAATAATATACGTACTACTGTATTCAGAAAATAAGACATTGAACAAGTTCTGGCCGTATTCAGGTGGCTCCATCATTCAATAGTACCCAGGATAATTAAATCCTCGCACAATTCAAGTCGGACAAGTCACAGATTTTTTGTTCTTGCTGCAATTAAGATCCGCTAGCGCACTTCTAAATAAAATACAAGGGTTTTTGATCCTCTTAATTGTGTTGAGCCTTGCTTTCCCATGGTTTTAAAGTGTTTCTCCTGCTATTTTAACAAACTTGAATTTCTTAAATGAATTTATTTCTTCAAGAATTTTCAAATAAATCTAGTAATTCAGCATCATAACACATTAATTGATTTTTCACAGGAATAGAGGAATTCCATTAACCAAGGAACCCCAGTTAGCTTCCAAGTTCGAATATGAGCCTTAATAAAAATAACTGCCCATACATCCGTAACAGTCGACAATCCAAGGAAGTTTAATTGAGAAAATAACTTGGTCGCAAATTTAAGAGAATCCCACATATGCGGAAATTCCGGGGCATTATTCTTGACAATACGGAAATGGGGTATTCCAGAGAAGGATGACGAGACAGTATTGAAGTAGGTAACGTTTGTTTAAACGTAGATTGTAAGAAACCATCCCGATTAATCGCAAAACCTCCGTAGAAATAAATTTAGTTATAGTCCAACTATTTTTACTTCACAGAAAATACCATAAAAATGGAATTCCGTTATTCACTAAAAATCTATCGCTATCGTAGCATAGAAACTAAACCCCAATCATATCTATAATTGTTTTCAGGCTTTTCACAGAAGGTCGATTTCTTTAAACGTCTCGAAACGTTCCCCATTCTAATTCCAAGAACTTCTCTCCAAGAGGGTCCCGTGAACGTTTTAAAAACGAAATTCATGGAACAAAACCAGGAAGCGATCATCGCTTCCACCCATGACTCAATCTCACCTCGTTTAAACTAATCTCTGGTCAGCTTTGAGAACCCATTCAGGTTGCCATCGCGAGCTGGATTCTCATTGTTTACCACAAAATGAGTCCAAATGGGGTCCCAGTACCACATGACAAAAAAGGCTCGAAGAACAACTGCGAAGGCACTTCAAAAACGCATCACGGTACGAATTCGCCGAGGCAGCTCTTTCGTTATAATCCCAGGGGCGTCAGTACTTACGGGGCCCGAACAAAAGGTGGGAATGTATATATTTTTATTTTTCTGGCAGCGTGTCACGCATTGCAATCTCTGTGACGGGAACTGCTGGTACAGTGTGAGGAAGGGAGGAGAGGAAGCCAACAATACGAGTACGTTCCGGAAAAAGGTTTGAAGGCGAGTGAACAACGGACATGCGGGTTACGGAAAAGGGCGTTCTGGTTAATGTGATTCTTCTCTCGAGAAAAAAAGAGAGAACAGCCAGACACACAATGGGTAATGATTAATCCAGGTGTGTAATGCTCACGGACTGGAAGCGTGCACAAAATAATTTCAGACTGGCTTGTGTGCTAAACTATGCAGCAAGAATGACTCTCTTGAGCATTCAAATCTGCTTCAATGAAGTATACAGGTGAACTCTCTCCCTCTCTACTGTACCATGAAACTCAACGGACCAGAAAAATTTGTTGCGGAGAGAATTTCGTTGTAGAGAACTTCTATGACATGGGGCGAGAAACCTGTAGGACCGCAAAGAAAATTATTTACGGAGAAAATCGTTGTAGAGAGATAGAGTCCACCTGTACTCACTCCAGAGCTTCCGAATCATATTTCTCAAGCAGAACTAAGATTTTCAAGTGCACTGAAATAATCTTACACTTAGAATAAAAATCTCTAGAATACATTGATCTTGCGATATAAACCGTTTGCTGCATTATTCACTCATAAGGGACATGCAGATAAATAAAAGGAAACTAATAAAATAGTACAACAGAATCTCGTTACAACGACTTAAAGCTGAAAACAGATTTTTTCAGTCCCTGTCCTATAACCACAATATAGAGAACGAGGGCATAAAATTTTATTTGATTCATCAACTCGAATACCACACGAGGCTACCATTAAAAGATTGTAGAAAATTCCATTGTAACCCGATAATTGTATGATTTCATTTTCAATGCACACAAAACTTTGACTTGACTTGAACTATTTGGCGAACGGTTGCCACATATTGCGAAAAAAAAACCCCAGGGGCAAAATATGACGTGCGTGTCGTAGTTATGTACAAATTTTCTAGTAGTGTTCTTTCAAACTTCAAACTGTTCCCTACATCAAAGAGGTTTTCGAAGTTCTTTTTTAATGATCATCTGTTTTGCATACAAAAAAATATCAACATTGAATTCAACTTTTAAATGGAGTTGCATGTAGATTTTTACCCCAAGCAGTTTTAAATTAACGTGCAGTATGAATTTTGGGACCGAAAACTACGGTGCGCTTCTCATGCGGGTATAGAATATGTCGCCCAAATTTCTGCCAATAAACTACGGTGCGCGTCTCACTCGAGGGCGCGTAGTACTCGAGTAAATAGGTACTGTACTTCCATTTTAAGTTTGTGCATGGAAAATGTAGGTGGGTGTGCTTATATTCGCATAAATGCGTTACTGTATTTTGTCTTATCGTAGCACAGAGTGAGGAAGATTCCGTTTTGATCATTTCCAAAAAGAGCTTACTCTGGGCACGAAATTTCCCACAAACCCAGCTGCTTTCCGAATGCCCCTCTTGAATAGAACCTCATGTTACAGCAAAAAAAGGGGGGAAGGCATCCGAGAAAAAGAGCGAGGGAGGGATAGAAAAATGCGGGATAATGGGGTGGGATATGACAGAAAAAAAAATGCAGAGGGAGGGAGGGAGTGAGAAATGGAGAGGGAGAGAGAGGCGTGTCGGGTTGCCAGGCGAGGCGAGTGTGACCCACGGGCCGCGCCGTCGCTGCGTCCGTCGGCCGAGAAACTGGAGCGGAAACAGCCAGCAGAGGCAAAAAGCCTCCATGCTCACCGGCTTATCGCCGCACCGCTCGCTTCGCTCCGCTGGCCCTCCGCAAAGCACCACGCCCAAAAGGTCGGCTGCGCCCCTGATGCACTCGCGACGTTCAAGCGTCGAGGCCCTCGAAATACAGCTACAGTCAGCAAAACAGGCCCCTGGCTCCCGACTAAATCCCAACAACCCCCACCCCAACCGGAATACAGTACCATTTTCAGTAAGACGCCGTACAACTGAAAGAGCTCGATCCAGGTGGTATGCCATGTAACATAGGGACTCCTCAACATAAAATTCAAGTTGAACCAAGTAAAGTATTGCTAGGATACTTGATTTTTTTTTTAATCAAACCCCAAAGCAGTGAACCAGTGATACACCACTCAGATGTGGCAGAGGGCAACATAATTACATTTCCCGTGGCCGAGGGCCACACTGCAGAGGCGGGTAGTCCTTGTACCCCACACTAGACAATAATTTTTGAGATTTCCAGGTTTCTCCCTTTTTAATTATAAGTCTCAAATGTCATGCAATGCTATGCATTGAATTATGAGCATAACCTCACAGAAGCTTTGAAGAGGCGAGCAAAATTTTGAATTTGAAATTAATCTTTCAATATTGAATAATGGAGGCTGCCACCATGAAAATTACCCGGAGGGAACGTATGGCAGCACTGCCTTAGAGAATGAAAATGAACCAACAGTTCTTGGCTCAATTTTGGGGCACTGCTATGAGCAGAATAGAAAGCCATGAAGCTACGGAATGCAGGTGATACTTCGACAAATTACCCAAGAGATGGTATATCTTGAAAAACCCTGGGTTACAGGACGTATCGCGCTTTTTTGTGCCTCTCGTATGGAAACTATTTTGCCTATAAACGTCAGCAGTATTACACACACTTGCTTCAAAATCAGCGAAGTTAGTTCATTCTACTCAGGGCTTCAGTTACTGACATTATCGCCACGCAAATCGGCAGTCTAACTCTGATGCTTCGAACTTGAATTGGCCACACGGATTTTTTCGATTGAATTTTAGCCCCATTTCTCATTCAAAAGATTCCGTCTGCCGAATCCATCAGCTAACCCAAGAAACCATCAAATGAAAGACGCAGCGTGATCGTTCTTCAAGTCAATTTTCGTGAATGAAAAAAAGGATTGTCATACATCTGAGTACATGTGGTAAAAGCGAAAACCCATAAGCTCTTCCATATGATTTCCGAAGCCTTTTCCGCGCAAATAACCGCATTCACGCGACTATACGCCGCATTCCCAGATTTCGGAATATTTACCTGTGGAAATTACATAACTGCCAAAAAAATGAATGAACAGGATGCGACCAACAATCGTGAAAATGCGGTAAATGAGCAGTGTTCTGACATATTCGTCGCAAGCAAACGGGCATTCTGATTCAACTCAATACAGTTTGCATAATGATTACTATCTCCATGTGATCGGAAATAGTTCCTCAGACCTTCACGCTTGAACATCGCAAGTCCGTGATGCGATTTTAATTTTTTCAGTCCGCACTCCGCAATGGACAACCCGACCCACAGCGCAAAAATAAAAACCCTTTTCCTTTTTTTTCAAGAAACGTATACAGTATACATAACGAGAATGAAGCGAATAACCATGGCTGTTCTTCACAGGTACAGTGCTAACGAAGATGGATAGGTTCCCGACACGTCGTGAGAATCGGCACTACTCCATAACCGATCGCAGAGTCCCGAAATCGTTTCCTTTGACACATACGGGCATGAGCATGAAACAGTCACACACACACACACACAAACACATACGGACACACATACATACACACATACATAAGCTACATGCGTCCAGAAGCCGGTCGACTCAAGCCACGTCATCCCGATGAAACCGACTGTTGACATGGTTGAGGTAATGGTCTTTGCGATAGAAGAACTTGCGGCAGGGGAAGCACGTGAACCGGGGCTTTTTCACGCCCTGCTCGATGTCGTGTTTCCAGCGATGGCGCGCATAAGAGCCCTGCGTCATCACCTGGGTGCAGTCGGGACACTGCACATAAATCGGTCTACGCGAGCTCTGGCCGGCGCCGTGCTGCAAACGAAATCGGTCAGTCGCCAATCAAACAAACACAACCACAGGCTCGTCGGCAGGTTCGAGTGCAATCGTCAGTCAGTCAAACAAGCGTCGCAGAAAAACAGTCCGCGGTTGCGGGAGGAGGGGGGGGAGAGGGAGGCATCATCATCATCATCAAGCTTTTTTTTCCACGACAACCTTTTTTCCACCCCCGGGCCCGAATCTCTCTCGCGCACACCCTCGTTAACCATGCCGCAATTACGGACTGGAACGGAAAACGCCCGAGATTACAAACGCTACTTTCCCGCGCCACAACTCAACCCCGACGTCGGGGTGCTGCTATGAAGCTGACAAAAAAAAAAAACACGAACCAGCAGAACTTAAATAGAGAAAAGAAACAAAAGAGCTCGCGACCCGATCACACATTCGAATTCCCTCTCGGATGAAATCGGGCTGATAATAACCGGAGAAATATAATTTCCGTTCGTGATTGCTTTCCCTCCTCGGTGTTCGAAATTGAATAAAAAATATATATGTTCTTCCAGAGCGACGTGCGCAAGAGAGAGATTCGCGGCCGGAGTATCTCAACATCCTCACAAATACGTGAGGAAATTCAGGAGAAAAAAAGGGGAAACGAAACTGGAACGCTTGAGCAACGCAAAAACAAAAAACAAATAGCATAGAACCTTTTCACTGCACCTCCTGCGAAACTCAGAACGACCCATGACGCGAAACAAACACACTCTCGCCCCCGGTGCAAAAGGTGCGCCAGGAAAAACGCTCAGCTGAACACAAAACTACTTTGCAATGCAAATAATCAGTGCGAATTCTTGAACTGGTGCAACGAAATAAAAACCCCCAAACGAAAACAAAAATAGTGAGGACTGCATCGTGAGGAAAACGGTGTGAAAATCACATTGCTCCCCTGATAAAGAAAAAACAAAATGTGCGAAGCGAAAAAATTCCAAGAAATTTCAAATAAGATGCACGCTCAGTTTTTAATTTTTTTTTGTCTTCCTCTGGCGAGAATTGTCAAGCGAAGCTGTTTGCATTTCTTGTCTCGGGCTAAAATCAGGGATCAGGGGTTTGGGCCACGTGGCCAGTGGCCCGTCATCCGAATGGAAGGACGAAGGAGTCGTCATCGTCGTCACCTTTCCCACCTGCCCTCGCATTCCCCGCTTTCCCAGCGTCCCGCTTCGCCGCCGTCGAAAACCGGGTCTCGGCTCAGTGACGTTTTCGGGTTTCACCCAAAAACGCGGCTTCCGTAACTCCCGCTCACCCGACGCAATCAAATCACGTCTCCCCCAAACCTGATCGAAAGTCCTTCCAATTCTACTGCCATCAAAATAACTCGCGCATGCGCATCACTTTCTTGCATCTCTCCTTTTCCTCGAAAACAACAAATACTGTACTTGTACTTCCACCTGGCGAATTTAACGTGAATGTAAGCCAGACCCTCAGACAGGTGGAAAATGTTTGATGGCGAATCTAAGAAGGACCACTGTCACTTGCTTTACTTGATGGCAGATGACTAAATTTTACAAGGTGACTCAAAGAGTGAAGCACTTTCAAAATGACAACAGATTACAGTACAGTACTTTAAATCCGGGTGAACAATAATAAATTCTAGATAGAGACTAACTTTAAATTTCTTTGAGTGAATTTAACTCGAAGCGTCTGACTGTAAAGTAATTCATTACACGCACGACCTGTACGACCATGTATGTCCATTCGAAAATGCTTACCAAAAGGAACATTTTTTTTTCTACATATGCATTTTGAACTGTCAATATCACGAACTCAACTTCAGATCATGATTTTAAGGCATTTATCCTCCACGGTAGAAAAAGTTCAAAGATTATTTTCGCCATTTGAATTTATCAACACGCACCATATCAAAAATTAGCATTTTAAAGGGCACCGCTAAGATGCCATCAATTGTAACTTTTATAAGGCATATTATTTTTGTTGAGTCCGAGCGGGTATGAGTCAATTTCGCACCAATAAGTTCTCTGACCTGTACTAATCTATATCTCCAATATATTTATCTAATCGACCCTTTTTTTCAAGAATAATCCTTCCAGGACTTTAGAAACTGATCCGTCAAAACAGGGATTGTACGTTGAAATTGTTGAGTCAGCCTTTTTCTTCGGACACGCATTCGAAAAAGAAGATTTCTCGACGGCAACGCGATCAGAATTTCCGAGTGCCGAAAACCGATGGATGACGACGTTTCCGTGTATTGACGAGCAAAACAATGAAGCGAAGTGTCGCTCAAGGCCGAATTAAATACGCATAAACGAGCATTAATATTTGTGTAACTATAGGCCAACTGAGGATTAGGCATACTGTATGCCAAAATTAAGCCGATGAAATCCATCAAAAATGCCAAAATAAAAGCTCACTTCATTTTCTACGGTTCCTTTATTAGCAAAGATGGGTCAATCAAGTAATTGCTGGACTAATCATGCTTCCGAACTGAAGATTGAGTTTTTAACGAGCCGTACTTCGAAAGAAATTCGATGAAGTCGTTTCAACCACAACTAAAACTACACTTCACAGTACTGTCCTATGTTTCACGCCTGACCATAAATTACGTCAAGCTGCATTGGGCAAGAACGCTCTCTTAAAATTATTTGATATTACGCGGAAATAACAACATGTATATGAGGGTGATTTGATTTCAAGCATTTCGCAAATCAAATTACGTATTGCTCATTAAAGATGATCCCTTTTCGTATTCCTCAGCCTTCGTGAGTTATCCTCACGTTCTGTCGTCCCGCCTGATTGCGATAAAAGTTGTTGAATAAAAATCATACGCTGGTTTATACTTTAAGTAACGTGGGAACGATATTAAATACTGCAGTTCTTTCTGAGTGCCTCACTCAGTCAGAACTTGTCTAATTGACATGGTACCATTATCACCTGTTCTCCAATTTCATATGCATCGTCAGGGAGATCTTCAATTATAGCTTCAAATGCCATCGTTTCAAATGTTGCCATTTTGATTATTATTGAAAGCGAACTTCGAAAGAAATGTACTGTACTACAGTATTCTAAAAGTCAAAATCAAGGCATTTTTTGAAATTGGCAAGCCACCATAAAAATTACGTCGAACAGAACATGACCGCGTGAGAGCTATTCTCTATTTCACATTGCTCATCTCCATCTCAACTCTGGGAGTTGAAAAAAAATTTTGGTTTTTTAAAATAATTGAGCAATGCATCGATATTCTGACTGAGTGGTGCACGGTGACCGACGACCGGAAATTATTACTAGGATGTATCGAAACTAATACGAGTCGAAGGTGGCGATTGCAGCAATCAGACTGATCACGATTCCTCTGTTTAAGCGGTAACTTCCAAAGCTGTAACTCTTCAAACTTTTCCATTATTGAACAGGAAATGGTGAAATGGCTTTTTCATTTGGATTCCAGGCTCCGTTTCGAAGCAAAAACTTTTCTCGTACATTCTAGGACGTTCACGAGGAGCCCAGGATTCTCCGCGGAACATGAAGCGAGTGCATCTACTTCAGAATTATTTTTAGCCTCATACTCGCGTTGATCGAAAGCAATCATGGAAATCCACCAACGAATAAAAAACGCTGCTAAATGTAAGATGCCATTGAATATAAGACGCAAGCTGTTTCATTAAAGCCCATTTTGGCGAAGAAAATGCTCTTCATATTTGAGCAAATACACATGGAATTGGAGAACAAGAGCGAGAGAGAGACGGGGGAAACAGTACTACTAGAATTTCGGCCTCGAATCATCGACACAAGTCCACGTCACAGAGGGGGGGAGAAAAAAAGACCTCCCCCCTCTGCCTCCATCTGATGACGTGGGCTGTTCTCGCCCGCTCGTCAATACGCCCGGCTCTTCGTCGGCAATTTCCCACCTCGCGGGGCACCGACAGGTTTCGCAGCGCACTGCTCCCCCGAAAAAAAAAATAAAAGTAATAACAAGAAAATGCCTGTAAAACCCTTCGTGTCGACGATTTGACACGCAGACGGGCTATTCCTACTGATTCCTCCACGTGGCAGTCGTACGTCCATAATGTCATCATCAAACGCCGTTCAACTCCGCAAATGACTCGCGAGCCGCGGAGCAGTTCTCGTTAATTTATTTTTCTGCTCCATTTCCAATCGAATTTTTTGAAAATCAAACACCGTTTTGCGACGTTCATCCGAGAATATTAGCTCATGACGAGCTATCATCAGCGGACAATCATAAGACCATAAGAGACTCGATTGCATTTATTTTTTTCTGATTAACCGTCGAATTCGATGAAGAAAACGCCACTGATTCCAGGGTTGTCGGAAATAAAGATGACTGGACGCCGTGCAACAAACGTTAAAATCCGTGTCCTGCGTAATCCTCACGCCGAAAAAAAAAAAACAAGACCCGAGGTTTTCAGGCATTCCGATGGGGAAGTCCGAAAGCGCAGCGATACGGGGAAGAAAAACCCGGAATACAATCGCCCAGGACTAGTTCCCACGACCGAGACGACTCCTTTCTTTTCCATTCCGATTCGCGTCCCTCTGTTGACAGGGTACGGGGGACAAGGAGGAGGAGGAGGGGGGGAACTGGGGACAAATGTGACACTCACCATGACGTCGCCGGGGTTCTCACCGACGTCGGAAGCAAGATCCGCGCGTGGCTTCAGGTCCACGCCATCCAACGCGTTCCCTTCGTCGCCACTAGGTACATCGTCGTCCACGTCTTCGATATCATCGTCCAGATCGTCTTCTTCGTCGTCTATGTCCGCCACTTCCGTCTTTAACTGCACACAAAAAAAATACAAAGAATTCATGTCCGGGGTTTTCTCGACAACAGCAGTTCTTTTCAGGACAGTGGACACGCAAACTGGATGAATTTGGCTTGAAATACAATGAAATCTCGTCACAGCGAACCTTTAGGGACTTCAGAAAAAGTTCTTTCACTGAATAATGTGTTACGAGATTTTAAAAAGTAATGAAGTAAAAAATCAGACCTGTTTATACATTAATCAATTATATCTTGCTTTTCTGGCATTCTCAAATTTTCATCATTGATTGAGAAACAAGTGATCTGAAGAAGAAAAATTATAGTTTCAACCACGCATTGTATCAGTTGAACCTATACCTTCATTCTCGGAAGATTGAATTTGGAACCACCAGGAAGCATTTTTGTCATTCATTACAGCTTTCATCTAAGCTAAAAAGGACCAGGCAGTCATATTTAGATTTTTTAATTCAGACTGTTTCAGCTTTGGTCATGAAACTTCTACCTGGAGAATCTATTAAAATTGAACATTCCAATTTTGATATACAGTACAGAAATTGAGAAGTTTCTAATGACGAGATTGCTTTAACACGTGCTCTATGGGCTTTCTGTCGTGATTGAAAGAAAGTTTGTTGCACTGACAAATTTGTTGCATCAATACTTCACTGTAGTAAAAAGCTTTTCCTTTTGGGGGGGGGGGGGATTACTACGGAGTACAGATTGATGCAATTTTCGGCCAACACCGAAGTCCCTCGCCTCAGGGATCCAAAAATTCAACCAACTACATTACTACAGTATTATATACTAACTACCAATCCCTTGAGGTTGAGCACAGAACGAAGTGTTGACTCCACTAAACAGGACTGTATTTCATATTTGGCCTCTGATGATTAATCTTCTCTTGAATGTACAGAATCATCCATCAAATATTGTACTTTCATCGCCTAGTTTCATGCTCGGTTATGGACAAATACCCGAACAGTACTTCACGGATCATTCCACTTATCACCAGGCAAGTACCATAAATACCATCAGCGGTACGCGTAATACCGGTTGAGATCCATCAGTGGTACGCGTACCTTAGGCTTTAGGATCTATAGAATCTTGCTTTTGGAAAATTGAATGCTATCTTACTACTGTGCTATTGTCGCAGATGTTCATGGGCGAATAACTAACGAGTGGTTTTTTTTCTTCTATAGAATCGATGACAAGTCAATATCGACGCAGAACGACTTTCGGAGTACGAAAATATAGGGACCTAAATCCGTTCGTAAGATTTTCCGAAGTTCAACGATTTGCAAACATTTGTCAATCAACCTGGCCATGAAGATTACTATTCGAATGCCTCAACAGTTCATTTGTGGGACGAGAAAAATTCTCCAAGACTGGTTATTCACTGGGGACTCGTTGCACAGTGATTCAAATCACGTCGCACTTGTTCACAACAGTATCTAGTGCCAACAGACCGAAAATCAACTCAAATTAGGGACATCGCACTGAACATCTGTTCTTGTACACAACGCAACATACATTTAAGATTCTACTTCACGGTTGAATCTTTCAACCGCAGTTGGTTCGCTTCGTCCTTCATGAAAGCACATGAACTTCATCCTTTTACCCCTTTCATTTGATTAACCCACATTTTCATTCGATTCCGCCGCTCAATTTCTTATTTTTTCATCCCAGTAGAACTTCAGCCATTCGAGATATTGATCGGGTGTTAGTGCTCGGATAAATAAAAAGTTGAAAATTAAATTCAACAGATTTAAAAAAGTGATGACATGATATCACCGAGATTCCCGAGAATTTCGGCGCGTTATCCCGGATAATCAGTTGATCACGGGGAAATAAAGCGGCTCATTTCGGAATTACGAGATATGCAAGCCGCTTTCTCTCGTCGAAAAGTCTGAGTGAATCAATATTTGAACACAGTTAATCGAATACACAGTTAATCTCAGTTCGGATAATCGGACTTGCATAGTACAATACAATAGTTTAAAAATATACTGTATTCAGACCTGATGAAACATCACGTCCCACCGGTAGCAGACAGTAATACTGTAGTTGAAACGCCCAGCTGAAGATGGAAGGGAGGAAAGCTTCTGCACTAAGTGCTGACCAAAGTTGCTGAGTTAAGCGTTATTTCAACTTTGGAGAAACCCGGTTTCGGAGTAGGAGATGCTCAGTATTTCGGAAATCAGAAAAGGGGAAGTGCAGACTTGGTCAAACGATAAAGCGAGAAAGAAGGAAAGGAAGGAAGGAAGAGAGAGAGAGAGAGATAAAGGAATCGGGATAACACTGACCCATCTACTCGCTTCCGGCGGGTGGTCGCCGTAGTCAAACTCCATGCTGTCCTCGGCCGACTCTTCGGTCTCGTGGTTGTTGGCGGTGGGCGTGGAGTTGGCGCCGGACGCGGAGCCGGAGTTGGTGGCACTCCCGTCCTCCGCGGCGCCCTTGTTGTTCTCGTCGCCGTTCGTCACGGAAGTACTTTGGACATCTCTATCACATTGGTTTTCGCCATCGGGCATCACAGGGTGCGGGGAGTTGGACGGCTTTCGTCCGCCCTGGCCCTGACTCTCGCCGCCGCTTTCGTGACTGTCGTCCACGCGCGACGTGGACGACACCGGGCTATCACTCTTGCGCTTCTTCACCCGCGCTGCCCACATCCCGTCGTCGGGGCACGGGCGCTTCTCGCAAGTGGCGCCGTCGCCATGGACCATCGTCTAAACCAGGAATAAATAATTCCACATCTTTATTTCAGAGGTTCTCCCCCCTAAACTTTCCAGGGGCCCTACCGAGAATGGAATTGAATGCCGATATACAAAACCATGCTAGGACTACTAAATCTGCTAATCAAGTTAACAGAATCCATGCCGAATACGGGTGGACTCTCTACAACGAAAATCACGGGACCCTAAAAAAATTCGTTGTTGAGAACCTCTATAATATGGGTAGAGGCACCTATGGGAACACAACAAAATTCGGTACACAGAGAACATTTTTGTAGATAAAATCGTTGCAGAGAGAGTCTACCATTATTACATCATGTGAATGTATCCTGTAAACGGGCTCCTTTCAAGAAATATTTCTTAAAGGGGATCCGCGAAACTAAACGTCCTCTACTATAAAATTCCGCACACGGAACATTACGCAAGCAGATTTAGTTTAGCGAGACTAGATTACACGTACTCCAGACTTCTTCGGAAGAACAAGATTCTTCACAATAAATTACAGTACAGAACAGTGTTTACCTCTGGAGTGCATTCTGTGTTCGTTAGCAGCCGAGATGAGCAACGAGGTGATTAAAAGATATGCATTCAGAAAAATGACTAACTTCAGCTGAATTTCGGCATTCATTTCGCACAGCAAGAAGGTAGAAAAAACTTTGCTATCAACATCCAGCGGAAAAATTTACACTTCTACGTCGTTTCACCAACTCCCGGCCAAACGAATGCACAAGATCCTAAAAATTAGCTTTCGAGAATTCCGAGGATCAAGAATACGTCCTAGGCTATGAATTAGGCAACGTGAAAAATTCGCTGAGAGTTTTCATTTTATCTTCAAGATCCTCCTTGCACTGTTCTTTCCTTCATTCGCATAAGCCCACATTTACTCAACGAAAGCTAGAATATATGAGACCGGGATTTTAATATACCGTAGATTGTTACAGCTAGTTGGAAACAAGTTAATTGATAGGTTAGGAGATTTTTGGTAGGGTACAAGTTCATGCTTTAGTAGGTTCGTGTGATTGAGCGAAATCGTTTTCTCATCGAAACATGAAAATGCAATATAATAGAAATCCATTCATCGCGGATGACCGGTTTATTTTTCTCCGATAGTCAATATTAACACAGCTAGAAAATCTTACATAATCAAAATCTGCACTAAAACAAAGCAAAAACTGCATAACTTATTCCTAGACCGGTGACTTTTCCACAAATTCACAAGAGTGTCAGGACGGATGAATAGGCAATCATCTAAAACTAAGCGGCTTAAGATAACCACGTTGCTTTGTTTCTTCTCAGTGCGTCGAAATACTGGCATCGTTAATCAGAGCTTGGTTAAACGGATTTAAATGCACTTACGGAATAGGGGGCGTGGGTCAGTTACAGTAAACTTATTTGGATGAAAGGGTTCTCGTATCGCAAGGAAATAATGAAAACTAACCACAACGTGGAAACACAGATTTCCCACAGCGATTGTTACTTGATAGCACATAAAATAAGATCCCGAAGCATTCCTAGACGTTCCTTGAGAACAGAACATTGTACTAACCCGCGTCCGGTCCTCGTTGGTTACGGTGGCCAGACCCTTGATTTGTAGAACGTGGGCTAACTGAAGCAGCGGGCCTAAATCCTCGTGCATGACGTCGATGTGGCCGCGATACATGAACCGCAACAGGGCCTCCAGCTCGTCGCCCTTCACGTCACGCAAGAACACGACGGGTTGCTGGGATACCCGCAGGGCCGGGTCCAAAAACAGGGAATGAAAGTACGGCGAACACGCTGAGAGGACCATCCGGTGCGCCGGGAAATTCCGACCGCCTGGGCACGACAGAGTCACGTCTATGAACGCCTCTTTCTCCCAAAGCTCCTCGAACACGTCCACCAAGTTCACCTGATGGTTCTTCCACTTCAGCGAGTAAAGCTCATTCATTTTGGACCACTCGAGGGGAACCTAACTCAGCTTCATCACCACATTCCCGGTACCAGTTCACAAAATTTAAAATATATACTCTGGAACAGAACATGCGATAAGGTAAGACACCATAACTAAGCCCGCAGCTTACTGGTTCAAAACGACGGTCGAAGTGTGTAACTCCTCGCGGCTATCACAATCACACGTAGAATCATACGGAAATTCAACAGGGTCATCAGAGGGCTGTCGAGACGTGGGATAAGCACCACTAAAATTACTTGTAATTGCCAAACATTCGTAAGAAGCAGCGAAAAATGAAATGAGAAAACGTGTTCCAACTGGTTTGACAATTAAGGTATCCGGGATTATCATCGTGATCCACTCACTAATTTCAGACAAAACGGCCTCATCGACAGAACAAATGAATGCTCAAACGCTATTTTCGCTAGATGGTTATTTACTAATGCCGGTTTTCAGGGGGTTCAAAGTGTTCACAAAAACAATAGGACAATTTGGAAAACGGGCTGATAACCATCACACCACCTGTTTCGTTCTTGTTGTAGCGAAACACGTATAAGATCCTATCAAAGAACCACCATACACAACGATTATAACGAAGTCCGAGAGTGTTAAACGCTCCAACACAAGTTTCACAGTTGATGATAAATTTCACGTATTTCTGCGCAAGCAAGCTTCATGCTTCCAAAGGCAATATTTAGGAAGTTGAAATCACTTGGGCGCGAATACAGTTGATGATTATAAATTTCGATTTGCCAACAGTAGCGACTCCCAAGCCGATACAAACAACTGAATAGTGCACTCCTTCAGCGGTTTGTTCATAGCAGGAGGTAGGCATAGCATCTCCACATAACTCGACACGCAAAACATAACAACCGAACAGTGCTCGGGACCCTCATCTCCACCGGGAACAACCTCTCCGAACAGAACACCCGACACAACTGCAGACCCTGATCCCGTAGTAGGCAGCCATCATGCCCAGTGTGAGTTCTCGTGCGGAGGGGAAGGGGAAGCTGATAAAAGTGCTCATTATTTAAACCAGTCCGCCGTACAAGTTCAATGATCAGTGAATATTTGAGATTCAAATTCAGTTATATATCACGCAGTGACATATAACCGGCCTACCGCCTATAATCTATATACTGTACTGACAATAGCACTCACGGGTTTGGAACAATGAAGTACAGTACAGTACTGTACTGTAAAGTAGGGTTTGTTTGATGGTCGACAAAGAGAGCGTGGTATTTTATTCCAAAATATAATGTGCCTCTGGAAGTCTAGAATGACTGATCAACAACAGCAGTTCCTACGTGTATTTGAAAGTTTTCTCATTTCATTGCAAGTTGTACCTTGCAATTTGGCCTCCCATAATTCAACCTCTGTCCGCAATTCAACCTGCAGAAAGATACAAAACATCAAATGCGATGTAGAAAACAATTCATTTGATTTTGTCTTGCAATTTGACCCTAGTCCAGCAATGGACATTAGGATCGAATTGTGGGGTAGCACCTGTATCTCTGAAGTCCCACCTGGACTCATGGTGAACTCTCCTCAGCGACGCTGAGGTTAGCGTCCATTCTGTTTATTGAGAGCAAAAATTGAGAAAATTCCAACTTCAATTCAGTTAACTTATTTCAAGTCTACTGTTTTCTCGTGTACGGCGCGAGGAAACAGCATCCGATGGTGTTCAGGTTATTTGCAGGGTTATCTTTCAGCTTCCAGCTGTCATCCCAGATGATAAATCGACAACACGGTTTTTCAACATGAAACTGGAGATTTGGCATCATTTGCGAAGGTGTGGTTTCTCATCGTACGCAGAATCCACCAAAAGTGATCTTCAAGTAAGCTAAATCATGAAAGACCGATGCGAACCAATCCACGTCATGAGAGATGAAGAGAGATAAAACTGTCCTGTGGACACATTTTATACGAGGACAAGCGTCAATTGAGCCTCCATAGTTCGTCATGCTTCCTGTCCTCCCGAGGCTCTGTGTTCCTGCTCTGAAACCTATTTAGGTTACGCGTGTTGTGCACCTTCAGTTGTCATGTTCCTGAATTTCCGAAATTATTATGTTCGTGATTATTTTGCTGTCAAATTAGAGTCGATCACCACATACTATGTCTGATACCGCCAGGTAAATTTTTGTGTTAAGTGATGTTACAAGCTCGCACCGATTTTCAGAACGGATGCACATCTAAGTTTTGAGAAACTTTCTCAAAAATGTATCATAAAATCATAAAAAATGTATCATATTGCGCTTATTGCTCCAAAACTATTTTGAATAAAAAGGGCAATTTTGAATAAAAATTTTATTTGCATTAACAATTCTAAACTGGTGTTAGTTCATGTTTTTATGAAAAATCCGATGATTTTGGCTGAGCTTCAATCCAGAGAAAGGCTCAAAGCTCACGAAATACAGTACAGTACAGTATTTATACTGATGCGTGCGTTTTGGAAGATCATGAGCAGCACGCGTTTCAAAATTCTGATCGATTTATGAATTCGGGGTAACTTGGACAGCATTTTAATTATTTCAAGATTAATTTTTTGCGCCTGAGGTCTCCTGGAGAAAATGTTGATTTCTCTATATAGAAATCACCAATCCATCTTCAATTTTGGGATGAAGAGTGTACTGATGTATCATGTGCTTCAGGGATCGAGAGAATAACAAACCTTGAGCACTCTTGCTTCCCATTACGCAGGCATACTTAACTGCAACTCATGGATGATATCATGCTGTATTAGAAACTTATTATCACTGTTTTCTGTACAGGTTTTTCCTGCGGATCAGCCACGCGCGGATGTCCTGAAATTAAATTTTGTATACCTCTGGGATATTAGTATTCTAATAAATGAGATGAATTAGTCCCGTTATTTCTAGTATTTTTTAGGTATTACGATTTCTGTACAAATGGAAGTCAATCACTGGACCGAAATGATCAATAATGTAAGTGAGTTTACTCATAATAATCTGCTCAAGGAGATCGAAATTTTT